>JAAGOF010000069.1:2780-58255 GCA_010645155.1 Tigriopus japonicus
TTCCTTCCTTATATGACAAGCGAACGGATTAATGGGTATGGAAATCAAAGGAAAATTGTGAAGAAAAGGGTATCATCGACTATTTCAGAGCAAAATAGAAGCACTTTTAGAAGCACACCCACCAAGAGACAAAATTTAAGACCATCCCAAAATCAGTTTGTCCACTCTGACTCTCTGCGCAATGGCAATGATAATGACATTTTCATAAAGGCAAAGTGAAAATGCAAGTAGCCCTGCCTCCTATCAGGCTGATTGGGCAGTTTAAGCGCTATCTAGTGATTGATAAACGATCTATGGTCAAACACCATCTAACAAGGGCTTGGGAACAAAAAACATTTTTGGGTCTGAACCATTGAGTTCTATTAATACTAGAGGGAGTGTAAGCCAAAAAATGTGTCTCAGGTTGCCAATTTTTGAGCGGACAAAAGTACAGGAACATTTGATATATGTGACCAAGCAAATGTCAATCATGCCATTGATGAATCAAATGTGGAATTGAGTAACGTTTTTAGGTCATTTTTTGTTACTACTAGTGGTCACTTTCTTGAAAGAACCGACGACCATAGAGATCTATAGAGTGGAGATACTAGAGCAGACCGGTCGTGAAATTTCATTGTGGGCAGCAAGGGCCGTTTTTCATCAGCGACTAGTTGAAACTTGCCCAAATAAACGTATTCTTAGAAGGGAAATTTTTGAAAACTTTTAGTTTTCGGTATGTAACCTCTTGCCTACGGTTTGCTTCTCCCAAATTATACTAAGCTGCTCAATGAAGATGATAATTTGATTCACAGGCATTAGTTAACGCAATTATAGGATTTGGCATTGAAAATATATCTTGCGCACTTTCATTTGTACTATGATCTTCCACTTGTTTGGGCAAGTATTCCACGATGTTCGTCGGAAATGTTTGCCTTTTCACGCAACTTGTGGGCAACTTTGGTTAGTATCCAGTACAAAAAAGGCAGACAAAGTGACGACAATGGCCTCTCTATACTCCCCTAAGCCGAAGACGTCATTAGGGGACTATGCCTTGGATTTGACTACTACAACTAGGAACTTTCTTGCCAATACATAATAGATTATTCTATATAAGTCATTAGTAGGAAGAACACAAATTTAAGTTTTTGCGTTATGTAGGGTTAATCCAACACATATTTGGACTAAAAATAGCTTGTGGCTTCAAGGATGAGTTTTAAAAAGTTGGCCTTGATTAGCATGTTTGGTCACAGTAACTGTCTGCTCAATAGTTGTGAGGGCGAAATTTTTCTCATAAATTCAACACATTCCTCCCTGCTTGCCAAATCAGCCTGACTAAAGCTACTAAACTAAACTACTGACTAAAGCTGACTAGATAGCGTGCAACGCTATCTAGTGAATAATAAATTATCGAAGGCCTGAACATGAATAAGAAAACAGACGTGATCAAAGCACTTACAAGCAGAAGCAGCAGAGCCAGCCCTTGAGATTTAAACTTCTCCTTGTTCTGGTGTAAACAACACGACGGCAGTTTCCACAACTCATTTGCACCGAGTAGGGCCCACATGCAACTTGTGGCAAAATAACAGGTGGTTGAGTGGCGGCCACATTCACCACGGTGTTGCTAACCGGTGGAGGTAGTGGCGCCACCATATTCACCACGGTGGTGTTAGCCGGTGGCGGTGCGACCGGATTGATTTGAACCACCGACATTTCTGCAGGAAAAAAGCTCATTAACAAGAACATTGTTAGAAAAGAACCAACTTCGAATAATTGATATTAAATAGCAAATAAATCTTTAACTAGCATTTAAAATATAGTGATAGATGACTGAAAAATATGGTCAGTGTTTGAAGTCATTTTTTGGCCTGTTTTTAGACTTGTTCTGTTTTTTTTTTTGGAAGCGGATTTTCATTTCCGTTACAAGGAACGCCGTGCCTGGTAAAGAAAGTTTATCATTAAGATTAGTACATACGATTAACATTTATGTAATATCTGGTCTACCTACGAGTTAATGTTGGCAGATCTGTACAAGCCTGTAATCTTGGATTGATCAGGAGTAGTATTTAAAAATTTGTCTAATCGTGTCTTAAATGTTGTTAAGGGCTCACCTTCTACATATTACATACTACATACAGATAATCCCATCCAAAAAGTGTCCAGTTTATCCCCTTTGGGATAAACGTGATTTTCCTCCTAGGGATAAAGGGGCCAAACGGGATAAACGGGATTTTTCTACGTACGTTTTCAAGCGTGATATCATTATTTTTATGAATAAGTTTGATTTTCGTCAATTTCTTATATCCATTGTGCATGAACTTTTCTGACCCAAATATTCTTCAAAAACAAAAATTTCTTCAATTTTGTCATTTCTCAAGTGAAATCATGCCTTGCTTGCCTCATGTGATGTCTTGTCATCACTAAACGGAGTGACTGCTTTTCCTTTAGAAATCAGATTTTACTTCATGATTTCCTGTTGAATTAATGTTATTGGGCATTTTTGGGAAGCTAAAAGTGAGTTTAGGTGGATGAATGCTTCTTTTTACTGAAAATTAAGTTTTGCTCCTGTTTAGCTTTATTGAGAAATTCTCTTAGCAACAGTACTCGAGGGTTTCACATGAGTTTGAGGACAGTACAACAGATGCTGTTAAGAGTTGCATATATAGTTATTAGACCTAAAATTTTCAGGGTTCTGCAAAAAGCCAAATTAGAATGCACAAGCACCAACTTAATGCAAATTTCTGCAGCTCAAAAAAAGCTTTGTATACAAAAAATTCAAAACATATTTTACAATATTGTGTGCTTAAACTGGTGCCAGACATGTTCATCATTGTTCATACTTAAGATTGCATAAACCCTTAAGTTGTCAGTTCCCAAGAACCATGGGAGATTTATGAACTATCTTAGCCATATTGTCTAATTATGGTGTTAGTTTTGATCAGCTATTTTTCAAGGATATTAAAAATTATTAAAACACATCCAAATTGGCTTTTTCGTTTATCCCCTGATTTATCCCGTTTATCCTCCCATTAATCCCATTTATCCCGTTTATGGAAAAAGGGGATAAATCAAAAAAGTTGTCCCCCCACCAACCCTGACTTGAAGTCTTATTTTAAGCACCAACTTACTAATATGTAGGGCTGAATATTTTAGTTTAACTTTTTGGGCAAATTATGACACAATTAGGTTGTCCAAAATAACGTTTTAAGTTTTTTAGGTTGAATATATTACAACACTTACAGAGGCTTTTCAGACCAAATTAAGCCTTTTATTTATTGTTCCACAGCAGTTTACCCTAAAGTGAAACTTAATCAAGATTTATTCTGGATCAACTCCGCATATCAATATGTCAGGCCAGTTTGTTTATCGACTCCTTGAGACTGTATGCTGAATTTCCTTTTTCTTCTGCTTAGCACTGAAGATTCGAACAATGGCGTGAATACGATCGCTACAACTCTTTCGAAGAGTAAAAACAGTTAAGCAGAGACAAAGGCAATGACAATTTTTTTTTGGCAGAGGGGTGGGGGGGGAAGTGGCAGAAAATGACACTATAGAAAAGTTTGTGGAAGGGCAGGCAAAAAAAGCGACCAAAAAAACGAGAGCTAAAATTTTCGACCGAAAAAAGAGATGTAATGATCGAAAACGAGAACATTTTCGCCGAAATGTGGCAGAATTTGGCGGTATGTGACTTCAAAAATGGCAGTGAGCGCCCGTAATCAAACAACTTTTGGCAGTGTCAGCCGAAACCACCTAGTAACGCTGATTCGGCATGTTGACGGGATGAAAAACATTGTGGCCCTCACTCTTTTCCATTCTTCCTTTGTTTTGTTTCTTTAAACACACTGAGGTTAGGAATTTTATTGTGCAAGTGAATTTAGGACAAGAAAAAAAGTTAATATTAGGTCGAAAAATTAGTTTTAGGCAAAAGTATCCCCAAAAAAGGCTTGAAAAAAATAATAATATTAGGTTGAAAACTTCGTTTTAGGTAAAAATCGCCCAAAAAGGGCGTTTTTGGTTAAAGCCTAAGTTTTTAGGTAAAACCTAAAATATTCAGCCCTACTAACATACCAATAACCAATAAGAAGTAGGACTTGAAGCATCAACTACGAGTTGAGAAAACGGGCCCTGAACATCAGATCAAGAAAAAGAGACCTCCTCGACCAAATGTAGAAGGAATTACGTACCTTTATCCCCTGAGCAACCCTAAGGATAAGACCAGTCCTCCTTCCAAAGCAGAACTTGTAAAGTTTTCAAATGCCTCGAGAAGAAACTAAGGCTCAAATGAAGGGAATGATAAGAAAACTTATTCATTTACATATTCTGGAGACGCCACATTACAGGGTGATTGATAAACAAATGAACAACAAACCATGGTTATAACTAGGGCTTGGATTTGAACCTGTTATTTTTCGGCTTTAAATTGACTTAAAAATTGATCAAAACCTGAAATGAATTGATTCCAACTTAAAAAGGAATGTACCCACAGCTGAATGAATATGAAATGACAAGGCCAGAAAAAGTTGAAGACGTGATTGAAGCAAAAATGGAGCTTTATTACACCAATTACTAGGGACATATTGGATTTAAACAAGGTTCTTTATGAAAAAATATTTCAAGATATATTCTTGAATTCAGTAGACTCACAATAAAATAAACTCTGTGTTTTGAAGAAATTTAAGATTTCCCCAAACGCTCAAAACAATAGAATTTTGACAAGCTTTAACGAAAAAAATAAGACTAGGGTACGAAAAAAAAAATAGACAAGGGTCCTACTTTTTCCATAATAATGTCAAAAAATTGAAAATTTCTCCAAGAGCAAAAAACTTCAATATTGCCAAATTTTGCGCAAAAAAATAAATATTATTTGACTAATTTTTCAAGTCAAAATTTGGACCCCTAGTTATGAGCGACTCAAGATGCCTAAAAGCAAAAGTAGAAAAAATTGTCGTAGAAAAATAATGAACTGACGGAAAAATAAATGCCTTTTTAACTTTCCAAGCCACGTGTTTTGAAATTCACTTGCAGCAACAAGGAATAAAATAATGTTACAATTGTTGGTGTATTTTTACAAGAGATGATATTAGAGCTCTAAAAGATATATTAAGGCTTTCTGTTTCTTTTGGATCACCCTTCAAATGTGTCCCAACGAAGAACCCTCATAATAGGATGACTAACATGATAAGGAAGAGAAATTTTATTTTCTATTTCAGTCAACCAAATTAATTATATAATCTTTGCGTGAAATGACGTTGTCTTGCTAAGTTTAGATATTCATAATCTCCACTTAATTGAAGTTAAGCTTTCATCTCGAAAGTGGTATTTTGTAAAAGAAATCCTTCGTTGAATCATCCTTGGGCTGCCTTGTTCATCATGAGCAGCATTTTGTACTGAGCTTTGAACTTTCGCACATGAACTTCGGACAAAAACGTTTTTGTCTTGTTCATTTTTTTAATCGTTATATAGGGCATACTTTCATTGGTCCAGAAAGAGCAAAAGATTCTTTTGTACAAATCAATGAACAGAAATTATTTTTTTTGGTCAAAACTACATGTAAACACTTAAACATTTCTTAACATTTGAATACACTTCAAAATTTACATCATTTCAAAAAAACACGATTGACAAGAGCACTTTTCATCATTTCTTTTTTGCTGAACCTATTGAAATACGACCGTTGCCAATAAATATTACATTTTTACAAATATTTTCCAATCATAGACACTCAGTATGGGCAAAAACGTGGACCATATTTTATGCACAATGTTTGCCCACAACAAACTTGCAATTTGAGCACGAATGAGTTGTGTCTTGGCAATTGTCAATACACACAACAGGAACCCAAAAACAGCACGGACATCTGAAATTAAAAGAGGCCGAGGTAAAAACGTGTAAGCAAAAAATAGTCTCAAAACAGAGAGTTAATGGGTAAAACCACAGAGTTCCCAGAGAGGAGACGCTGGGGCAGACAGGCCTAACATTTTGATGGACAATTTTCAGGCCCCAGCTGATCTTTGGTTGTGACATTTTCCAAGCAGTTGTGCCCAAACAAGTTAGTTTGTAGGGTTGAAGTCATGGTCACTTGTTCCACCTTAAAATGCCCTAATCGTTCAGGGCCTGTCAAGAATAACCCGTCAGACCAGAGGCATGATTCTGCACGTTAACTTCACATTATTTAATCACATCATTTCAAAACGAACACAACTTTGGCATGAAGGGAAATTTGTTTGTTGGGGCACAACTTAGGCAATAATCTTCGGAAGTATTAAGTTTTAACGTGCAACCTTTGCTCTTCAACAACTGTAACTCGTCCAACAAAATTTTTCGTATATCTGCCCTGTGGGTAAAACAGCATATTTTGCTCAAAACTGCGGTTCCACTCACTCTTAACCAAGCCCTTTTTTGTTAGTGAATTATGAAGGGCACTAGTTTATTTTGCTTGCACCTTCAAAAGTTATGAAAGTGTCAATTTTTCATTTAGCTTTTGATACTGGACGGAAGTTTTACTACTTTTCTCATATTTGACAATGGCTATTCAATGTTTCTTGGAGATTGCGTTTACACACTGGTCTGTTTTTTTCCTCAGAAATCCATTGGAAACAATTTTGATGGAACGTTTTGCACAAGATTAAATGGTAAATGGTATTTGGATTTTATTAGTATCACAATGGTAAATATGGTCCTTGCACATTTAAAACATACTTTAGCTACCCAGTCAAATTAAAGTGCAAGAATGTTCGGGGCCGTTCATAAGGAATGAAATATGCTTGTCTTTTTAAAAAAGTACCGACAAATTGTCTCTTTGTTCAGGCATGTTAGACCTCTAAAATGATCCAAATACGGCAATTCAAGATAGTTCCAAGCGATGTATTCTGTCAACTTAGCACACTTAAAGATTTGTATGACGTGCTAAATCAAAATCACATTTATCGGGCATCCTGGTCAAGAGCACGTCAGTGATGCCGAGATTTACATGTAAACTTGACCAGAAGGAATTTAAAATTCTGGCATTTAAAAAAAGATGTTTAGCACTATACTTTCAATTTAAAAAATTTAATTCAAAGACTCTTACACAAGACAGAGTATTCCTGTTAAAATCCACCCAGATGAGTTTATGTTTTTGCTTGTCTTTGTTTGTACCAATTGGCGACAATTCCCACATGTCACTTGCATGGACTTTGTGCCATATTTGATTCGCTGCGGCTGTTGTGGTTGCATGAATAGAACTGGTTGAGAGGGTGGCATGTTCACAGCAGACCAAGCTGGTTGTTGCACCATCACGGCATTTTGAGATGGAACCATCCCTGAAACAACACGGCAATCATATTGGAGGAGGGCATGGTAAAGACCTATTTTTGGGATTTTTAAGAACACATATGTATCTGTCGTCTAAATGGAACTTGAGCTATAATGCTTTGAGTGTCATCTGTTGCCCTTTAAATTATCACCTTGCCGCCTTTTTTAGGGTGCCAAATTGTGCTCCGTTGAAGAGATGAAGCGACAACCGTGGCCATCTTGTCTAAACCAGGTTATTACCGCTCTTGAAAATGAAGATTTTAGCAAAATAAAAATGGACAGATATATGCAATACAATTTAAAATTTAGGAGGACCAATGGTTTAAGCACAGGCAAATTTGAAGTTTTGGATAAATATTTTAAACATGAATTGCATCAGAATGTTAACGAGGAAAATAACTTGAAAAAAAAATATATTTATTTTCAAATTCCTCCTTTTTTTATTCTCTACAGTATACCTTGGAAATATGTCATTTTAGCGTTCCGATCCACTTTAAATTGAAAAAGACGAGTTTACTACTCCAAATTCCTGTTTGAAAAATAATGATATGTGATACTTTTCCTAAAGATAGCATTAATTTTGAAGAGATTAAAATGTAAAATTCAACACATGTCAATTCATATAATTTACTTTTGGAGCTTAAGAAGACAATACTTTCCTTTCTTAATGTATTCCTTTTTGTTGTTTGGTTTCACGTTCATGAAGTTCAAGTTGCTTTGCATTTCTAATCATTGAAGCAGGGATTTGAAATTAATTGAAAACCTGATTCTACGGTACTCACACTAGCAAGACGAATCTTTTCTTAGCCGCAAAATATTTATTAATATTTTTTTTTTCAAATTAATTGCTATGCTTTTGCTTTTGTCATTGACTTTCAAACATCGATTTAAGGTTAAAAGAAGGTAAAATCTGAGTGTGTCAAAAACTTTTCAGTGCATCTGGTCACGACAATGTAACCAAAACGAAGTTTCTGAATTTGGAAAAAAATCACTAATTATTTTATCCCTTAAGTGATGTAATGTTAACAAATCTTTTTTAAACAGAAACATTTTCTTTTGTAAGTTGACAATGACTTCAGGTATAACTTACCCATTGGTTGTTGTTGTTGGTACTGATACTGACATTGTTGCTGCTGAGGATGTTGGTGAAATTGTTGCGTTGGAGGCACATACTCTGGAACCGGAGGATACAACACACTTTTAGTTGGTGAAGGCGGTCGATCCAATTCAGTCACATCTTCAAGATCCTCTTCTTCATCATCTTCTTTTTCCTCCTCTTCTTCATTGGTTTTTGAATCCCATTCCTCATTTTGCAATTCAACCGGCACCACAGAAATAGTTGGCTGTTCTTCACTCAAGGACAACGAATCCTCCACTTCTGATTCAGCTTCTTTGACATCCTCAGTTTCAGATGGTTTGTTCTCATTGAGCTCACTGAGGATCTCATTTTCTAACTCGTCAGCCTCACTACTTGAGATCTGTCCTGGGATGGGACTTTGATCCGTCATAATGAGTCCTTTGGCCCTGCTTTTGAGCAACACCTGCTTAAGACTGGCTTTCTCTCTGGGAGTCCATAACTTGAGTGCTTTCCTTTTGTCGATAAGATTGGTTCTTGATGGATCCATATATGCAATATAATATATATACTCAATCAAGTACATCATTGGTACAAAAAATAGCAATTGCATTGAACTTCTTAAGCCGGCATTTATCTTTAACCAAAGGGTCATTGGAAACGGGTAATATGATAACCATGTCAACCATAGTCCTTGGTAACCATAACAAACTTCAAAAATCAATTAAGGCCCATCAACGGCAAATACTTCTACACTTTATGAGCTCGTTTTGATTAGTATTTATTCATACGTACGTAATTGAAAAGAAAGATGGACAAATCGCAAAAAGAAAAGGCGAACACTTTTAATCAAGTATGTAGATTCCTTAAGCAGACCAAAGAATTCAGAACAATTCACAAAAATTATCTAACATCAAAGCATTGCGAAACAAAAGTTCAGCTGAACTGTGCCGGTTGAAAACCACGACTGAATTTTGCGCTTAGTGCAACTTTTGGGCTTATTTTCCGTTGTGACCTCCCATTCAGCTGTTGCATAAAGGCCCCATTGGCTTTTAGAAGGATGTCCACAAAGCCATTAATTGCAATTTTTTGAGACGTTTCGCCAGAGCAAGGAAGAAGAAAGATATGGAAGCCATTTGGAAGCCTCAACTTTTCACAAATCGAATTGCACTCAATGGACTAAAAAACCGTGAGTGCGTGACCACTTTTTCACGTTCCATGCCAGCCAAAGTGCTCCAGATAACAAAGAAATAAGAGCAATCATTTTTGCATGCTATATTCTCAACAATTTATAAATCAATATGAACCAAGACACTTTTGTCACGTACGTAGACGGATAGCTTGCTTAGCAGAACTCTACTTTACTTTTGGAAAAGACTATAAAAAAATGTTGTAAATTGCATTTTACTTGCCATTTGACTATCAGGTGTTGAAAATTGAAGAGAATTGGAGCAACTTTTCTCCAAAAATAATTCAATTTTTTTTTCACCAAAAACTGAGGAAAAATCGGAAAAATGAATTTTCAAAAAATAACTTTCAAATCCGGACTCTTTTGATCAGCGATCAACCCCAATATCCAAGGGTTGTCCAGATCTGCCAGCAACAACTCGTTGGTAGACCAAATATCGCATAAATGTTAAATATAAACATTAGATTACATTTCTTTGGTATATTTTAATAGAATTCATTGTCAAAGCCTTTCTATGACAGTGCACATAGCTATTAAATTGATAAAGAAATCAAGAACTTTTTCGAGGACTTTGGAAAAGGCTCTTGTAATTCTCATTCTAATATCCGCAGCAAGGTATTTTTATAGCATTAGCAAAGTGCCTCTAAGAACTAAGAGGGAATTCTGGAAACTGGCTTTCTCAGTCCATCCAACAACTATGAGGCTGTAGGGGAACCAAAAAAAGCCACAAAAGGACCAAAGCGGATGAACATCTGGCTGAAAAGGTCCAAGAAATAGCGGACGAGGATCCCTTGCAAAAGGGCGTCATTTGCATCTGCCGTGATAGAATAGCCATGGCAAAAAAGCTCTTGTGTTGGAATGAGTGGACCGATCTTCAACGAATTTTTTCCTCAGGTTTCTAAAGCGCAATGGAGCTAATTTCTTCGATTAGTTGTCCCACTGTTCCTTCAGGGAAGCCCAATACGCGAAAATTGATTGAATTGACACCACGGGATCCTCATCCACCATTTTTAATAATAATAACGTTTTATTGCGACTCCTGGTCATGCCATGGCGTCTAAAAAAGGATATTTATACAGCCTGTCCCAGCCCAATTGTCCGGTGCCGGACTTGTTGAACGTCATTAAGAATAACTTTGGCAATAAGGAGAATACAATCTTCAAAGTTTTTGTGTATTTTGTGCACGCAATTAGCAAACAATTTACTTAATGTGGCTCCTGCAGCTGCAATGACGGCCTCAATCCGGCTGTGGAGGGCAAGCAACTCTTCTTGATTGAAATCCTCGGAGAGGTTGACCCACTCCTTGGTGATGAGTGACTTGAGTGAGCCAACACTGGAGTGAGGGGTACCTGGGCCTTGGCATCCATGACGCCCCACACGGCATAGTCCAGGGGATTGAGGTCTGAGCTCAACGGACGCTCACAACCCCTTTGGCTAGAATGCCACGTTGTCCTCCATCCAGGTTTGGACGATTTGGCTGAGTTTCCGGGTACCAAATCTTGCTGGAAGACGCATGAGGTCCATCGAACCTTACCCTCGCCCTCCTGATGGTCCTTTCATTGACAACGATGACTGACGCGATAATGTGCTGTCGGCACCGGCGCGGAACATATCCACCATGCCGTTTCTGTTAGCCAATTAGGCATGCAGGGGGAGGTTTGAGTGATCTCTTCAAAAATCTTATCGCGGGCGGATGAAAGAAGAGAAAAGGCTTGTTCGGCAACAGTGGGTGGCTCGTGAGAATTTGGGCAGTTTAAGGGTTTTCGTATTTTACAGACCGCCCTTATGACTTAGATGCTATGAAAAATGTCGAATTGCAAGTTTGAACACCTTTGGTTAGGATTTTGGAAAAATATGCACACTTTATTTGCTCGTTCCTGTATGAGAAAATTCACAACAAAAGACCACTGTTTTTGTGTAAGTACAAGTGTAAGTGATGTTACAAGCACTGATTTGAATCATCAAACTCAAAATCCATCAAGATAATAAACAAAATGCCATGTTTTGTACCTGTTTCTCTTCAATAGCAAAGGTCTTTTTCAGTGCTTGCTATTTTTTGATCAAAACAATAAATTTTGCATATTCTTGCAAAACAGAGAGTCAATATGTCCAAAGTCGCCATTCGACATTTGTCATAGCGTGTAAGTCATAAAGATGGTGTGTAAAATGCGAAAACCCCTGCACCGGCCAAATTCTTACGTTGTCGAACAAGCCTTTTCTCTTGTTTTATCCGCCCGCGATAAGATTATTGAAGAGATCACTCAAACCTCCCACGGCATGCCTAATTGCATGACTATTGATTGACCAAGTGCGTTGATTTGAAAAGAAAAAAAGATTCTGCTGAATACATTCAAAAGCAAGAAATTGGCATTTCAGTTTGAATCATGCAAGCTTTGCATTTTTTCGGTGATTGGGCTGGGACACACTATATAATCATATAACAATGAAAAAAAGACAGATCAATTGGTAAAAACGTTTAAAATAGTTGTGTAAAATCGTGATATCAAAGTGAGTTAACTAGAGATTGTATGTTTCAGTGCACACGGAAGAAATGAAGAGGGGAAGCACAGACAGTACACATGCAGTTGGGTAGCGGGAGATGATGAAAGTGTTGGTTATTGCAGTAGAGGGAGTGGGTCAGATTGAACAGATCCTTCGTCAGTTCCCGTCGTTGATAGAGTTGGGCAGGAAGCCGGACGAAGGTGCGTGACCGCCAATATTCCGGAGGGATGTCGGGCCAAGGACTATAGGGTGTTGTCAAGTCCTTGGCCGGGAAGGACAGCATATGTCCGGACATCACCTCCAGAAAGGTCAGGTTCCTAACACTGTTGCCAGCCTGGTGGTGAAGGGCTCTGTTTCGCACAGAAAATGCGTCCATGCATTATTGGCATATTGGGGTATGCTGAGGTATCGCTTGAGGAATTTGGTGTAGGTGGCATCGGCGGATTTGAGGGCGGATTGGGCGGAGTTTGTGAGCTAGAGATGAAGGCCGTAGAGAAAGATGGGGGTGATGAAAGTCTGGAAGAGTTGAAGAACTATTGGAAGGAGAAGGTTCTTGATTTGTAGTCTATTGTAGATGTGACCGATCCTGGCCCTGGCCTTGCTTATTGCAAGGTTGAGGTGCTTGGTGAAGGAGAGTTGGGTGGTGAAGGTGAAACCGACATAATTGAAAAACTTGACGATTTCAATCGGACTATTTTTGATATGGAAGGAGGTGGATGGCAGACGATCTTTATGGAAGACCATGGCCTTTGTCTTGATGGCGTTGACTTGAAGGCCATTCTCTTGGCTATAACCGTGGAGAGCATTGATGGCATTTTGCAATTCCACGGCTGAATCAGCCAAGAGAACCAGGTCGTCTGCATATTGTAGATATTGTATTCTATTGTTATTTATGATGGGGCCTTGGTGAGAAAGGGCTTTGGGCAGGTCGGATACATAGAGGTTGAAAAGGATTGGCGATAGTGGATTCCCCTTCGGGAGGCCGATGGATGTGAAGTAGCAGGGAGATAGGTCCTCCCTAGATCGAATGGAGCATCTGAGTCCCGCGTAGATGTCCGCAAGCAGGACACAGATGGAACGCGGAATTCCCCACAGTTGGAGTTTGGAGAATAACCGCGTTCGGTCCACCCTGTTGAATGCATTGGAAAAATCAACAAAGCATCCATATACTCTCCTCTTTCCGCTGTTGTTTGATTGCACAATTTCATAGAGGAGAGTGGCTGCCAAGGTGGTCAAACGGCTTCTCCGAAAACCGAATTGGAACTCGTTTTTTTGGACCTTGCCAACCAGATCTTCAGTCTTATGGGGCCCGTCGTGGATTTTCTGATACCCAGGAGCCTCATAGTCGGAACTGAATTCAAAAAATCGGTTTTGGGTATTCCTCAGTTTTCAGCGGCACATTTGTAAAGCTCATAAACCTTACAGCTGTCCTTTTCTGCGCGGATTAGAATGGGGAAGATATGCGGTTTCAAAGACTCTGGGAACATAAATTCACCAATTAACTTCAATTTTCAACCGCTAATAGTCAAGTAGTAATGCTTGTCTATCACCAAATTTCAGTTTGAGTTTGTCAATTTGACTTTTCAAGCTTTAACTTTGAAAAAAACTAGAGCTCTCAAGTATTGAGTAAAACCATGAGATGTGTCCTCTTGCGGGCGTAGGCGTCCAGACCCAAGAAGCAAAATTTCACCACAATAATTTTTAGTTATAGCCACTTTTCGACCAGTAGGAGTTGTCCAATTGTGCTAACGACTTTTTCCAAAAATGAGGACCACAATAAAATTAACCAGTTTGTGATGTTCAATCTACGGATCTGAATCTTAAATAATTGAAGAAATTGTTGCTCAATGTATCCATTTTGGCCATTCTTGAATACCATTTGATGTGTTAGTGCTTAGTTTTGCCTAAAAAGTGTATCAAGACTTTCAATCGCATTTTTCAATGTCAGAGTATTATAAAGAACATATTTTGGAAGTATGTGCGTTTTAAATTAGCTCAAATAACTATATTCAATGCCTTAAAACCAATAAAACCTCTATTTGTTATTTCATCATTTCAGTGATTGAGGTGAAAAAATGCCAAATGTTGATGTTTGTTGAGAAAAAATGGAAAAGTTGCTAATTTTCACTAAAGTGACCAAAATCTCAATTTTTGGGGCAAGTTGCATTTAGCAACTTTATCTTATCTGAGTCCTACGTATAATAAATGACTTCCCTCCAAAGTGGCGGTGGATTTAATTGACGCAAGGTGTAAGTGCTAAAACCAACATCCCAAGAATGCAAAAGTTAAATGGTCAATTAATGATGAGGGGCACTCGAGTTGTCCTCGAGTCAATGTGTCGTAGATCAATGAGTAGTGGGACATGTTTCAATGTGGAGTGTAAACATGTCCAGGTCCTAGGTACTCGGAGGAAACAGAGACCAGCAAAATCTTTGTCTCCTGGGCATGGTTATAGGTTAGCCTCCAATCCCCAACCCATCCCCCAAGCATTTCATCCTTTTAGCATCCCCCCTCCCGTTTTCGTCCTCCTCCTCCCCCTCCCAATTCCTTGCCCCATTTTCCTTCCCCCACTCCAAAACCTATTTCTATTTCCACCCTTCTCCCAAATATCCATAACCCGGTTCTTTCTTTCACTTTCTCCCATGGGCAACCAAGGTCTTACTCTAGTGTGACCGCCCCCTCCCCTCCCCAACAAACCCTTCCTGTAGGGTAAAACTTTGTAAGTAAGCAGGATTTTTTAAGGTTAGACAGGAAGGTCCAAGAACTGATAGACTTGGTCCAGCTAGAAATACTAGAAGGCAGAGATTGGCATTCAAATCTATGATTGCCCGACCCGGCACGGACTGTCTGTGACGTCATTCATCATGCGGGAAGCCGAAGTTCATGATTAAAGGAACCTTTTCTTCTAAGAAACACATCTAAACTATTTCGCTCATCTGATAGGGCAGTTTGGTTTTGAAAATCCTCAAGTCTGCTGGAAATGTGTCTAAGGTATTAACCCGATATGCAAAAAGTGAATTNTAAGGTATTTACCTGATATGAAAAAAGTTAATTTCAATTAGTGTGGAGTTTAAACAGGGGCCGATTAATGTCCCGATTAATTCACATGATCGGGTGATTGACAACAAAATCTCAGTGATGTGAAATCTCGGCTTGCGCAAGTTTTTTCACGGGAGGTTGCAAGGTAGGGTTACCTCTTGGAGATTGGGTGCTTTGCTCTTGTATATGAGCAAACACGAATTTGAGTGTGATTTGCAACCCTGCTCAGAAGTCACAAAAGTCAGGGATAAAGCGCCTTTTGGCGCTTCTTAAAGAAAAAACCTGTTTATGAAGGCTGGAAGACAGTGGGGAATATGATTTCACTTAAGTAAATTGGCAACTCCAGCACCAAGTTAGATCACTACAAAATCAACAAAAAAGAAGTTCTCTGAGTTGTTATTGAACTTCGTTAGAATTAGCTGAATGTTCAACTGAATGCTATTGACCAATCACCAGCGTGAATCATCGGCACCGTGTGCTTGCATACGACAGCCGATATCTATCTTAGGGTATCTACTTTAGACCATCAAGGGAAGAGACGTGGTGTTCCTCTAGTGAGTGAGCCCCAGGTTCGATTATCCTCCCTGACCCTTCTCAAGGAAGGCTCAACCATGCGACCTTTACACCAACAATCAAAAACCTGGTCTAATTCTGGGAAACTGTAAATATCTTCACAGGTATGTCAACCTGAGGCCCAATTTTGGAAAGAATACCTTTCTGAGCCCCTTTTTACTTAAATGGCGTTCTCGGTACAAGCAAAGTGCCGAGCAAATTTTGTGTTTTCTTAAATGAACCATATAAATTAAGCAATTTTATTGCATCTTACGAAAATTTGTTTGCACATTTTTGCACTTTTTGGGCTTTTTATTTACACAAAAAATTCCCCTTTTAATGACTAACGGATGTTAGAGTGAACGGATGCCAACAAGAAGATTTTTACGAAATAAAGTCAGTTTTTTTCAAACTTAGAGTTCACAACATGACATTGACAAGGACTATACTAAACAATGAACGGACGATATTTGTGGATAGTGTTTCGCTCGGTTACAAGTCATGGTGCTGATTTTTTTTACCAAGTTTCTATGGAAATTCCCACAAACTCTGAAATATGTGTTAGACTCAGGAAGCCAAGAGGAACAACCATGGTTTACAGAGTTTCTCAAAGTCAGGTCTAGATTAAAATTTGTACACCTAAAAACCTATTAAATAACTTGATTTTTTAAAATCTAGTGTAGCTGGAGACTACTACTTGAGCTCTTGCTCACGTCAAGTTAGACTGCGTTCCCTATATATATTGCCGATATGAAACCCAGAATGTGACATTTTACTTTATCTACTGGAAAACACAATATCGAACTCTACATGGTGGCAGCGGTGGTGCCAGCGATAAAGTGGAAATTTAATCATTTGACGAAAGGTTGCTGGGATGACTGAGGCGGGAAGACAACAATCCGGGGATAGATTGGGTGGTCCAATGTTTGGCGTGTGGGTATCGCCAATACCGAAGAAGTCTGAAGACAGCGTGGGGGATTATGTCAAATATTTTGATCGAGTGGCAAAGGCCAATGGTTGGAGAGATGAGGATGCCGCGAAAATTTTCGCTGGATTACTGGAAGTTGGATCTAGCATCCTGGACGAATTGGACGATAGAGTTCTGAGCAGTTTTGAACTGATCAAGTCGTCCCTTCTTCCGTCTGAAGAAGTCTATAGAGAGGCCCCTGTGCAGAGTTTCTTCTGGAACCTGGTTATGAAAGAGGGAGAAACGGTACAACACTTCGTGCAACGGGTGAAAGGGGTGGTCAAGGAGTGCTATCCCAAATTTGCGAAGTCAAACCGCGATGCTCTTGTCAGAAACCGTTTTGTACATTGGCTACGGATGGCTTTGAAGGAGGTTGTCTTAAACGGGAGGAATGCCAAATTGGAAGAAGCTGTCCAGGCTGCGTTGATGACTCAAGGTGTGAATGAGACATTGGGACGAGGATATGCGGTGCATTGCTACGGAGAGAATCTGCGAGAAGTGCGTTCTACGGAGAGTGACCGAAGAATAGAATTGAAATGCTTCATTTGCAATCGTGGTGAACATTTTGCAAGAGAGTGTTCAATCAAGAAAGAAGAGCACGTGGATGCAATTATAAGAAATGACCAATTCATGGTCGATATTAAACTCCATGGGCAGAAGACGTCGGTGCTGGTGGACACGGGAGCAACCGTGAGTGTTGTTCCTAAGTCAAAAGATGGGGAGAATGGGGAAGATGGCTGGATACTGGAGTGTCGGACAATAAGTGGCGCGCCCATAAAGTTGGTGGGTCGAGAGAAATGCTTAGTCGAGTACGGAGACCTCAAGATATTGCACCCCTTCTGGATAGGTGAAGTCGAGATCCCGGTGCTAGGAATGGATTTCTTACGAGAGCATGGAATGGTGGTTGATGCTGGAGGAGGCAAATTGTGGATGAAAAGAGAGAAGAAAAAATGGCATGTGGAGATGAAGAAAACGAAGATGAAGCATTGAGTTTTCCAAACTAGGAGGGAGGTGTAGCTGGAGACTACTACTTGAGCTCTTGCTCACGTCAAGTTAGACTGCGTTCCCTATATATATATTGCCGATATGAAACCTAGAATGTGACATTTTACTTTATCTCCTAGGATTACACAATATCGAACTCTACACTAGTCAATATCCTTTTAGGATAGAATTAGGTACCTCTAGAATAGAGTTTAATTGGTCCATTTTTTGAGCCAAAAAAGCGTTTAAACGCTCAGAGTACATAAAACCAGGGATTCAAGGGATCCAAGGAACCCCTGGTTCCAGGGAAAAACCTTGGTGTAGGTAATGATTCGGCCCCACTGTATAGGACACTTGCACATATATGGCATTCACAGCCATAATTATTACCACTTCAAAAAAGTGTACCATATCTTGGGGAATGTTGAAAATGTTATTACTTAATCAGTTGTGCCCAGTGTGTGCCTCTAAACACGACCAATTTTCAGCAAATATACAAACAAATCGGGGAAAATCAGTGCCCAAAGAGAGGTTTTCAGCAATTTATGACGTTGTCAACAAACATTTTTTAACATTCCGTCTATCTTTCAAGTCTTTTGAGCTTTTGAAGTAAAGATAACTTGAACATTTTGGCACATTTTTGAGACCTGGGATCGAACCCATGAACAGGAGCATAACTCGGACGCGCGGTAAACAATTGCGCTACAGGTATCTCCCCTCTCCCCTTGAATGTTTTTTATATCCAAATTGAGATGCCCTTTTCAATCAACCCAAATATCATCAATGAATCTCGTTTCAATTCATGGGTTTGGATATATTTATCGGTCCTAACTATCTTCCGATCTGGGAGGCGACTCATCTGCAGCACTAGATAAACCACAAATACCCCTCTCTTTGACAATAGATCGTGGAGGCTCAGAGCTAGCACTCGTGCTTACATAATTGTGAATTGGAGGTTCGTGCCTCCACGAGGGTTTTTATTTCAAACGTTTTCAGTAAATGTTGTTTGTTTTTTATATTTTTAGGTATGTTTAGGTTATGTTAAGCTTAGTTAGGTTAGGTTAGGTTTAAGTTTCAAACGTTTTTCAGGAAATGTTTTTTTATTTATATTTTTAGGTATGTTTAGTTTAGGTTAAGCTTAGTTAGGTTAGGTTAAGTTTAAGTTTAGTTCAGATAATCTTTGCTCTTCCTGTCAATATTTTGTCCATATCTATGACGGTATGACTCATCTCCCAGATCGGAAGACATTCAGGGGCCATGGGATATATTTCACGTCAACCACAATCAACCACACCTCGATAACGGAAAATTGAGAATTACAGAGGACAAACATCTTCAAACTCCCTTGGGTGCTCCTGTTGTTTCAATTTCATATCAACAACTTGCTGGGCTAACTCTGGAGTCGCAGCCGCTAATACGCGTCTAGACATGAAGTCGAACTCTCCACCATTTGAATCCAGAACGGTGCCACCAGCTTCTTTCACAATCAGAGCTCCAGCCGCAATATCCCAACAATGGATGCCTTGTTGAATGTAGGCATCAGCCTGTCCGGCAGCTACATAGGCTAAATCTATTGCTGCGGATCCTAGAAGGACAGAAGAAAGCTTAGTTCAATGGTTCTTTCTTATCGCTAAATGTGACTCTTGGGAATAAACAAAACGGAGTTGAACTCTTCAAAACAAAATGAGTTTTGACGGTTTTGACCCCTAATTGGGCCCCGAGTAGAGCTGTGCATCGGATCCGAAAGGTCCTCCAAATCCAATCCGAACTGAATTTTCATAATCCGAACGAATCCGAATTCGAAAATTTGCCGCTCAATCCGAACGAGTCCAAAAATGTGATGCTCAATCTGAGCGAATCCAAAAATTTGATGCTCAATCTGAACAAATCCTAATCCGAAAATTTGTCGCTCAATCCAAACGTCTCGGGAGGAGACGTAGCGTCGTGGTTAGCGCAGTTTCCTATAGTGAGAGAGGTCCCAGGTTCGATTCTCCTCCCCGACCTTTCTCAAGGATACTTTTAGACGCTAAATCACACCCACAGACGGAGAACCATTCTGATACCGGACTTGAGAATGCCTATCGGAAATGATTTGGACGATGTGATGGCTGGCTTCGCTGGCCGGGCGAGGCTCAACCCTCCGACCATAGCACCAACACTCCAAAAAAAAAACGAATCCGAAAAATTCCGAAAATTTGGCGTGCTATCCGAAAATTTGCCGTGCAATCCGAAAAAAATCGAAATCCTAAATTCAAAGAATATTGGAAGAGACGTGTTGTTAGAAGCCTAGATGGACATTCTAATAACATTTCCTTGATGTTCAGAATTGCAGGAAGAAATCTCTCCACCCTTAAATGACCTCGTGAAACGAGCTAATAGTTTTTATTCTTTGATAATGCCTACACTGCCAAGCTGAGTGACTGAATGGTAGGATTTGCTAATTGAATCAACTTAATTTGTAAGCTGTTAACACATATTTGATGTGTTATATAATATTATAAATATTATTTTTCATATTATATTTGATGATACATAAAACAATTAAATTGCTTGCAGATAAATAAAAAAATCCTTAGTTGAAGGTGTGGAATTACATTATAAAATCAAGAAAAAAATGTTACTAAATGGAAATCGTGAGAATTGAAATTTCGAAAAAATGAACGAAAAAGTTCGGATTATTTTCGGATATGTTGGATCCGAAAAAATATTTCGCAAATCCAAATCCGAATCCGACATGCTTTGACGAATCCGAATCCAAAAATTCTTGCGTCAATCCGAACGAATCCAAATCCGATGCACAACTCTAGGCCCGAGGGGGCACTTCACTAAGACTTTGAACGCTAAGGTTTTTTATCTTTTGGGCCTTTACTTTAAAAGAGACAAACAGAAAGAGATTTGAACCATGGAATGAAGTTACTAGGAGTGGCTAATCATGTAAAAAATACTTCTTTTCAAAGTTGGTCATACATTCTAGAGTTGCTATTTAGCAATCTTTTGACTACTTCAGTTTTAACCAAATTTGGAATAAAAATATTGACAATTTGGACGATAGAAATCACCTGAAATTCGATTGGCATGAGCGTGACGCAATATCTCTTTTAGATTGTTAGCCGCTTGCTCCAATTCTCCTTCATTTTGAGACCCACCAGCTTCTGTCATAAACAAGGCCTGCCTTAAGCTTTTGCAGCCTGAGGTCTGAAAAATTAATATTCATAACGTCTTCATTCAAATCTTATTGATGGATTAACAAGGATATGCCACCTGAGAAAGGTTTGCACTTAACTTAAAGTATCTCTATGCTCGTAATACACATTCAAAAAACTTCAAAAACTGGTTTGATGACATGTCATGCCTTATTAGGCCCTCTACAATTGTGCAGTACAGGAGTAAAAACCTCTACAGATTGTAAGGATGTCAATGCACTCCTTTCCACAGGCAGAACTTTCAACACCCATTCGAAGTCTCTTCATGCATGTCAGGTCTCAGGCTGCAACAAGCTAGGACGTTTTAGGCGTGTCAGGGAATCCTGAACCACTCACTCACCAATCGAGCGAATCGCATGAACTCGGGGCATCAGTTCCGTCAGGACTTGCAACTGGGTGCGTTCAACATCCAATCCACTACTGGCCCAGAGTTCGTAGATGACCAAGGCGTTCGCTAGCTTGTGGCAATCGGATACCTGATATGTGGATTAGGGCCAGCGGGCCAACGATTAGAACTATTAGTTTCACGCCTGACAAACCGACCGAGTACCAATCGGGCAGCACGTACTTTCACGGGCGACCCATTGAATTGAGCGCCTTGGCCTTTTCGAGCCGTGTACAGTTGTTGGGTGGCTGGGAGGGAGATGATGCCGATTTCCACACGCCGATTCACGGCCAACGCCACCGACACGGACACGTTGGGGTTGCTGTGAACAAAGTTCATGGTTCCATCAATGGGATCGATAATCCAGGTGGGCTTGTTGCTGAATTTGGGAATGCTTCCATCTCGGGAGGCGGTGCCTTCTTCGCCAATAAACTCGTGATCCGGATATTTGGCTCTATAAAATGAGAAAAGGAAGTGCGAATAATGAGCAAACGGTCGGCCCATTCATCAGTTCCAAACGTACAAAATGCCTCGAATTAACAATTCTTCCACATCTTTATCCGTTTGAGTGACTAAATCCGTGCGCGAGAGCTTTTCTTGGACGGTTTTCGATTCCCGAAGACATTGTCGGATCTTTTTTCCGGCTTGTTCCACCAGATCCAAAATAGTTGCGTAGATGTCGTCCATTTCTTCGGGGGACAATTCCACAACCCTATTGGGACCTTGATCCGACATGGTGCTTTGCAATCGAAAGTTTCGATTCTCCGGGCCTCGAAGTTTTTTATCTCTCTCTCTCTCACACACACTTATACATGTAGTTCTACTAGTCAAGAACCACTGTACTACAGGACGAATTTCAGAGCAGTGTCTATGACGTCATCAATCCACCTTGCGTTGGATCATCACTGATCCGTCATTAATTCTAGGTTGAGAGAAGTTCAACATTCATTTGCGAGGAAAAGAGAATTCAGTCAGGGACGCCACTCAAACATGTTTTTACAATCTATTCATTTCTTTTCATAAGCAAAGCTCATTACATTGGATTTTGAAAAACGATTTGAAACTTTGAAGTTATTGAAAGATTTACGTGAATCAATAATCTATTATAATATTGTTTCTTTTGCCCATGGCAACCCTGTTTTAGTTTGAGAATTCTCCCTGTGGTGTCAGTGTTTGTTCGTTTGACAGGGTGACCACTTGAACGAGAGGTTCAATGAGAGGGGCAACATTTCTTATCTTCTTTAAAACAGAAATTGTGTTCTTTTTGTCTTCTTTTAACTCAATATTTTAAGCCAGTTTTTGACAGTGGTCTTTGAACTAGTTTTGGAGAGGGTTGTTCAATGTTGGATAGAAGTGGTCAATTTAGGTTACGAACCAACCCTAATCAATTTGGTCACCTTGAGAAACGTGCGACCATTGTGAATTGAGCTTCGAAGAAGATGTCACGCTAAAAACCTTGTGGATTTACCGATCATTCTGGTTATCTTGCCATCTCCAAGTGTCACATTCTAGTGTTTTAGTGCACAAAGAAATCCAGTCGTGCTGATTGAGAAAGAAAATTTGGATGGGTCGTGTGTGGCCCTTCAAAGAAAAAGAGAGCTTGACTTCATCCTTCTTTCTTTCTTCCAATCAAAGAACATCGTATCCTCCATTGATGAGAACTACTCAAAGTCAATTGTGTCACTTATGTGTTTGTTCAGCGTGCTTTTGAGCATTTCATCTTTCTCTCAGATCATTCAATGGATAGATAGATGGACAAGAAATGGATCGTAGGATTCAGGGAATATTGGTCTTCTCTTGTCACTACTGCAAACTTTGGTGTGGTGATTCAGCATGAAAATGAATGGGAAAAAGCAATGGAATCATCACCAATTAGGCCAGGACAAGCACGTGGAATTGAAGTGGCAACCCTCAGATACAGAGACAGACTACTTTTGGCTGAAGTCCTACAACTTTGAGAAAGATCAATTATGAGAAGACCAGTCAACACAAGACATCAATGGTTAACCAACCACAAGAGAGGGCCTTCATGGCTGGATTGGACTACATCCACAAAGATGCTAAAATTTACGGATGATTTGAAGATCATCGGGATTATCTTGCAACCTCAAGACGAGAAATGAGCCCAAAGTGCCTTGAACTCTGCAGAAGATTGGGCCTCAAATGACCTTCAATGTGGATAAGTGTAAGATGATGAGGTTTGGAAAGAGGCCAAAACCACTCCCAAGGATATCCTGAAAGGCCAGGAATTTGAGAGCATAGACATGGAAACAAACCTTAGTATCATATTCGATCAGAACATAAAATTCCGTGAACACTATGCTGATACCGTCATGCGGGCGAGGGGAATGATGGGACTCCTGAGACGCACTTTCACCATGAGGGACAAGAAAATTATAAGTGTACGTTAGACTTCTACTGAAGTGTAACGTGACTTTTACTCTCCTTGAAATGCTATAAAATACAACCATTCACTTGAACACACGTCATTTCTCTGGTTATTTGCCATTGTTAAAATGTTGTTATGTTCCGCCATTCACTCAAAAACGAATGTTATTAGCAAAATAATCAAAATTTATTGAATCAAAGGCAGTCATCGCATGTTCTAAATTGCCGGTGTTGGCCCTAAGCTGTAGGTCCTTCGACCTTGAAGTGAATCCTTCGTAGAGTCATCCTTGTACTAGTTCATAGAAAACTTAGGACTAGAATGATTTGATTTCAGGTTAGTAGACATATGGGCTTAACTTGTGGCTTTTGACAGACAGATATATGACAGAAGTTATTGAATTGAAATGTTTTGATGCTTGAGCAAAACAGATTTTAAATATGTGGGCATCTTCTTCCAAAATAAAAGAAAAAAAAATCCCGTTTTGAATTATTTCAAGAAATTTCACGATTTCAGCGAATCTTTTGAAATTGTGACAAGAAAAAAAATCTGATCTGTCCAAAAAATAAAAATTGTCAAAATCTCCCAATTTTCGCAAAGCTTTGTGACACTTTTGATGGGTAAGAGTCAAAGTAAAATGGAAAAACAACATCTACGTGCGAATCAAATAATTGGTCCACTTGGCCTAGATAGAGCTAGGCCTCGAAAATTACATTAACGGATAATTATCTGAAATAGAGAACCGCAACTCCAACCAGAAAAAATATGGAAACACAAGGTTGAATATTCAACCAAATCTTGAACATTAAAAAATTGACTAAATGTATGGTATAAAATGGGGTCCCAAGAATAACCAATTTCCATTAAGTGGTACATAAATTTTTAACACCGACGATTTGTTCACATGCATTTCCATCATTGCTATTTTGAAAAATAACTCCAATTAAAAAAATACAAATTACTTCCCCTAGTTACCTACATATTTAAATATTTGTAAGCAATTCGGATGTGATTTAAATGTTTTCTTAAACAATTTGATATTTTTTTCTTAATTATTATTATGTAACTATTTGGCCTTCAAAATGAAATATTTTTGGCCAGCTTATTCATCAACAATATTGTTTGAATGTTGATTGAGTTTTGACAAAGAAATCTGAAAAATTAAGCACAAGCAAAGGTCACATGGCCATATTATTTTTTATTGATTAACACCATTAAAAGTTGACGGATAAAAAAAACACTTGAAAAAAAAATATTTGGGTCATACCAATTTTGAAATCTTAGTTTAGCTTTTATATGCTATGCTAAACGATTTACTAAATACATTTGCTATGCTATTCGATTTACGAAATATTGCAGCAATTTGATAAGAGATAATAACACGAAAGCCCAGAAATTGGGCATTGCCATTTAATGTTAAGATTTTGTCAGTGGCACGCTTTACTGAATATTGATCAGATAATTATCACATTTTGCATTTTTAATTTCTGTAAAATGCATCTAATTTTATCCCCCTTTATTATTCCTGAAATTTTGTTCCTAAAGTTTGCGGGGGAGGCAGGCCTCTCTAGATGAAATATCTCACTGGTTTGAAAAGAGAGGAAAGAATCTGGCTGAAGACTAAGTGTTTCCATGGCTTGCGTTCGGATGTAGTGCAGACAAAGGCCGACCATATTTTCAATGATTGATCTTTTTTGACAAAATCGACAAAAATTTGGAAGAATGCTAGCGTGTTCATTTACAATATAGCCCTGGATTTGTTATGCGACTTATTGTTCAATTTTGGTGGTTTTGTTGGACTCCATTGTTCCAAATATCTTGTCG
This sequence comes from Tigriopus japonicus, assembly GCA_010645155.1. NCBI lineage: Eukaryota > Metazoa > Arthropoda > Copepoda > Harpacticoida > Harpacticidae > Tigriopus > Tigriopus japonicus. Next base: position 28,156 of record JAAGOF010000069.1, read on the forward strand.
TGTCAAAAGTTTCTTCAAATCTGGCCATCGCCTATTTATTTGCAATGATTCGTTTCAAATGAATTGCGCTTTTCTTGTAAATGCGCCCACGTTTTTGCCATTTGATCTTCGACGACACTGCCCAGGAGGCTGATTCCACCGATTCCACCTAGCAGAGAGCTACCTACTCACCACAGACCATACATCGGCTAGACCTCGCTTCGTGCGAGAAAAAGGTGGACAACTTTATTTCATCAGCTGGAAGATAACACTACATCCTAAATTGGTGGGAGTTTCAAACTTTTCAAAATTTTGCCAGCGTGGCCAAATTCTGAACAAACTCAACGTACCGTACGTACTTTGTTCTCGACGCGAGCGAGCGTCTTTATTTCTGAGCACGCGGTCGCCCTGAGAATTCGAAACTAGTGCAGCTGGGCCAAACGTTGTCACTTTTCTCTCGCCGGAGGGAACGGGCCGATGCGACATACAGTCATTATATGATCTGCGCTACTCGCTCAACAAACTCGATCGAGTCAGACTCGAGAGCTGAGAATCGAGAGCGTCCGTCGTGGACATCAATACCATCCTGGTCGTCGTCGTCGTCGTCATCATCATTATCCCAGTGGAGACGACCACACTCCTCCAACGTTTGAGCCCATGTGGTTGTGGGCGTGGGCGCCCTTCTCGCTCCTCACTCAACTTGCCAGCCAGCAGCCCTTCACTCGCTCCACCTTGGCCGCCCTCGCTCTCTCGCTCTCTCGGTCAGCTCCTCAACCTGTCCTCGTCGTCCGCCCCCTCCCCCTCCCCATTTGACCTCCTCACTCTCATCTTTCCAAATATAACGCTCTCATAGCGTTTTTGCGTCCCTCATGGTGATCTAGGGATTTTGGCCACACCCTCCATCGAGCGGAGACGCGTCCGTCCTTCGTCCCACTCTGATAAGGGCCCCTGTCAATCATCGGGCGGGTCTTCTTCTTCCTTCCGCGAGTGGACGAGTGCGGCCGCCGGCCAGCCTCCATCAATCCATTACCGGGCCAAAGTCAAGACGGCGAATTCGTGTGGGTGGGTGATCAGGCCTCGAAGCCCGCTCCCCGGGGATGACCTGGGCCCAGCCGGACGGCCTTTGAAGACCCGGGAGAAAAAAGCGCCTTCTCTGTCCTCCCATGGCCGCGGCTATGGAGCACGCGTCCACGCGCGGCAGTTTTAATCCGGCCAGTTCGCGCGCCACTACTTACCCGGGTGTGGTGGGTTCTAGCTCTTCCGGTCCGCCCACCCCCGCCAGTACCGCTTCCGACACCCCCGAGAAGGCCGAGCCCTCGGTCATCCCAGGGGCGGGGGCGTTGACGGCTTCGACGACCAGTGTTTCGCCCGATCAAACCTTGACTTGTTTTCTCTGTCGGAGCTCACTCCAAGATGCTCGCGTGTTACCCGGATGTCTCCACACGTTCTGCTTTCAATGCCTGGTCCAGCACACGCGAGGCGGGCGCCAATTTCCGTGTCCCTTGTGTCAAGAGGTAAGAGGGCTTGCCCCGAATTCCGGTCTATCTAGTACAGGGGTGGGCTGCGGCCAACATGTGGACCCAAGGGTGGTCTTTGGTGGGCCCAGGCGCTATGGGGACAGTCCACAATAGTGGGCCCGAGAGCCATTTATAGTATATCTTCGTGAGCCCAGAGCTCTTTGAACATTGAATTATAGGCCCATGAATCTTCCAGCATCTGTTTGGTGGGCCCCCGACTACACAAAATTAAATTTGGTGGGCCTTGACTCAAAAGCGGTGGCCGACCCCTGATCTAGCACTTTACGCGGACAAGTTCATTGCTCAATCAAAGCCTGGTTAAACGAGGTCAAGTTTGAAAATTACACCCCCGCATTGAGATAGTTATATTTTTTTTTTGGATTGTGGGTGCTAAGGTCGGAGGGTTGAGCCTTGCCCGGCCAGCAAAGCCAGCCATCACATCGTCCAAAGTTTTTACGATAGGCAATCAGGCAATCCTGTTCTCCAATCATGTCCGGTATCAGAATGGTTCTCCGTCTGTGGGTGTGAATTAGCGTCTAAAATTTTCCCTGAGAGAGGTCGGGGAGGAGAATCGAACCTGGGACCTCTCTCACTACAGAAAACTGCGCTAGCCACGACACCACGTCTCCTTCCGTGGAGACTCTCTGAATCGGAATCAAATCCACTCGGAAATTTGAGGATCTTTATGAAGATAAGGATCTTCAAAAGGAAACGTTGAATATGGATGGATTGAGCGCATCTGAGCTTAAATTGAGTGCGATTGTGTAGGCTTTAAGAGAGATTTCTGCTCGTTGAAACTTGAATCATATTCTGTACAAAGCTCTTAGGTGTTCAGTTGCAGTCTGGGTTGAGTGAGTTCCATCACTTATACTATTGGCCTGAGTAGAGACAATCGAAACAATTCCTCCCGCTGTTCCAATTTGTTTCTTTACCCAATCACTCTGAAACTGATGTATGATCCAAAGCATAATTCTCATCCAAACACACGTTGTTACTGGGCATCAATCAATCCGATTTGGAGCTGACATCAAGGTATTTCTCGTTTTGCTTTCAGGTGGTTGATTTAGGTGAGAACGGAAGCATTGATAATTTAGCCGCCAACCCTTTTTACAACATGTTCGACTCGAGTAATCTGACGGAGCCGGATCAATCCCTCCGACGATCCAATGGTACTCTTGGTCGATCTGGTCCGGTCGGGCCCAACTTGCCAACCTACGGGCCCTCTCAGCCGGGTGCAGCCCCCTCCCGCCCCAGTTTGCATCATTCCATAGGCAACAGCCGTGCCATGGCGCCCAATGGGACCGCTTCGCCCCTACATGTCCGTGATTCTCAAAACCCTTGGGGATCTGACTCCGGACCCGACCTCAACTCTGACTTGAACTGGCTTAAAAAGCCGGAATCAATCTGGAAATCTTCGTTTGACTTAGGCACAACGCTCATTTCGGGCACCGGGGATGGCTGGCGCCATATTCCGAGTCACCCCAAAAGTGCTTGGCCGAGCGTTCAAGCCCCGCTCAGACCTCCACCAGAATCCCGAGATCTGATGACCAGTGTGGCTTCCTCGGGCTCGAGTGTCGTTCCAGGCCCAGGAGCTCCGGTGTGCCAATCCTGTGACGAGAAGCACACCGTCACTTCGAGATGTCGAGATTGTAATGAAGATCTTTGCGATATGTGCGTGGTGGCCCATCAACGAGTCAAACTCACGCGAGATCATGTGATCGTCCGATACCCGGAGCGTCAAACCTCGGGGGCAACTCTCCCCATCCACCACTTAGCACTGTCGGGCTCCACTGGCTCTAGCACTTGCCGATCTCCGCCCACTTCCAGCTCTTCCAGCGGTAGCAATGTCCAAGTCCAGAGCGCCGATGTGATGCGTGTGTACGCTGATGCGGTGGAGAAAGCCAAAAGCGATAGCGATAGGCTCATGGTTCAAGCCAAGCACGACATTCGTCAAATTGAAGACACCAAGGGTTTGGTGAGCGATATGGAAAAGAGGATCAATGCCCGATATCAGAATGTTTTGCAAGAGATTCAAGCCATCACGCGAAAATATGTGTCCGTTTTACAAGAACGAGAGAAGATCCTCTTAATGCGGCTCGAGAAGATTCGTGCCGTCAAACTCGGTACCCTTAAGGAGCAACAAACCATGATGGAGATGTCTTTGTGTCGTCTAGGTGGGGTAACGGAACAACTCTTGGCTTGTAACGGCTCTGGAAGGGAGATGGCTCTCATCGATACTTGCAATAAGGCCATGGAGACCATCCGAGAAATTCGATTCCAATGTGGCGGTGCCACTCCCCACGAAGACGAGCAGATCGAATTTCTGGCACCCGATCCCCAAATGCTTCAAACCTTGAGTAACATTGGATACGTCGCAGGATCTGGCTTTGCTCCACTCTCTCTCGCCGAAGGCGACGGGTTGAAGAAAGCCATTCTTGGGAAGGACGTCCGATTTCAAATCACGATTATGGATCAATTGGGCGAGCCCAAGCTCTCGGGATCAGATCCGGTGAAAGTAGTGGTTCATGCTCCGGATGGTCGACCTGTGCGCACCTCTATATTCGATGTTCAGAACGGGCAATATAGGGTCATATGGAAGCCGAACGTCGAAGGAGAACACATGGTGAGTGTTACTCTCAAAGACACTCATGTCAAGGACAGTCCTTTTAAGGTGACCGTCAGGGCAGGTCGCAACTATGCGCACATTGGGAAACCCTTGTTTATTTTCGGCTCGCAAGGTGCCCACAACGGGCAGATCTGCCGGCCTTGGGGCGTTTGTTGCTCCAAGGAAGGGCTCATCTTCGTTGCTGATCGATCAAACAATAGGATAATGGTGTACTCCAAGGACGGCAAATACCATCACAAGTTTGGAACGTCCGGCAAGCTGAATGGGCAATTTGACCGACCAGCCAGTGTTTGCATTGATCGCATGGGCCGCTTGATTGTGGCCGACAAGGATAACCATCGAATCCAAATTTTCACCGTGGAGGGCGAATTCATGGATGTTTTCGGCGAAAAGGGTTCTAAACCCGGGCAGTTCAACTACCCATGGGATGTGGCCTGCAACAGCAAGAGCCAGATCCTTGTGTCTGACACACGAAATCACCGAATCCAGTTGTTTTCCCCTCAAGGCGAGTTTGTGTCCAAGTACGGATTTGAGGGCCCCATGTGGAAGCACTTTGATTCTCCCCGAGGGGTGTGCTTCACGGCCGATGACCAAGCGGTTGTCACGGACTTCAACAACCATCGACTTCTGGTCGTAAAAGCCGATTTACAATCCGCCCAATTTCTGGGGAAAGAGGTGAGTGCTTATGAAAAACATCGCCGCACTGAAATTTTGTCCGTAATTTGCAGGGCAGCTCCAACGAAAGTAGTTGTAACAAAAGAACAGTAATTCGTTCCTTTTTTCCCAAAAGGAGATGCAATTACATTACATTTCAAAAAGCTGTAGTTGCAACGACCAAAAAACCCAAAAAGTACTCGCTACATTTTTTCAAGGAGAACTGTTTCTCAACTACATTGTTTTTGAAAGTCTAGTGCTTGATTTTTAAATTGTTAGTGCCTTTCAATAAAAGAAAATAACTATTTAAGCAAATTTTGATTGAACGAATGTAAGAAGAAAGGATTTACCCCGGGGATGGATTTTAGTAGGTGAAAACGGCAAAAGGTTAACTTTATAGTTAGCTTTTTGGACAAAGTAATTAGAAAAGCCAAAATACTCGGGGAAATAGTGAACATTTGAAAATTGTATGTCAAATGAACCTGATTTGGCTCTAAATCGTCCAGTTTTGATTTCGGTTCTTTTTTTCTTTTAGGGCTCCGAGGATGGAAATTTCACTCGACCCAACGGTGTTTGTGTGGATGAAGAAGGACACCTAATTGTGGCGGATTCAAGAAATGATCGCATTCAAATATTTAGCTCCTCTGGCGTTTTTATCCGAAAGTTTGGTGTCAAGGGAACCGGACCTGGAGAGTTTGATCGACCCAGTGGAGTTTGCATCTCCCCTGAGGGCCATCTCATCGTGGTGGATTTTGGAAATGACCGCGTTCAAGTCTTCTAGTGAGGGCCAAGCCAGATTTTGAAGCCCCCACCTTAAATTAACCTTTGTCTCCATGATTGTGCCCAAACTCGCTATACCGAAGAGCACACAAAATGACGGGTAAAAGAGTTCACTTTAAATCCCTTGTTTTGAAATCGGACGTTTTAGAACTCAAACAAACAAAACTCAGGAAGATGTGTCGAATGAATTGACGCCAGCAACCCCTCCACATATGTTTCAAACCATAAGAAATTGCCAATTTTACTACGAAACGAAAAGACTGACCTGCAATCGTACAGATCCCAACAACAACATACCTCGAGATGATGATTATATTATTATTGTTTAGTGGAACGCACTGCGTTCGGCAATATTTCAAGATTTTACAGAGTACGCCCGTTGAATTGCTCGCCGCCCCCTCCCTTTAAGGATGATGTTGATTGGCCTGAAAAGAGAAGCCCTTGGATTGCTCGAGGAAAGAGTGTTGCTCTCTTCCAATCTCTCTGACCAAATATGTTGGCGATCCCTTGCCATAATACCTTAAGACTGACCGCGTTCGTTTGCAAGAACTTCTTAAAGAGTGTAAATGAAATACCATGAGCTCCAATCCAGCTTTTGAAACTGTTGGCAGCATCGTCCAACAAGAGCTCTTCCTCACTTCTCTGAGTTGTTGCTCTTTTGGCGAGGACTCCAAAGTGATTTGAGTTGCAAACTGAAAAAAAACAACTTCCAAATCCTCACAAAAAACTTTTCTTTCATCTGTCGTCCCTAGGTCATCAAAACTTTTGTGAATTTTCGCTCACCCAGGGCTGATGCAGTCGATCTAGATCGGTGAATCCTTTTAGAGGTGTCAATGCCCAGAATTCATAGAATTCTCAAATCATTTTTTCCCTCCTGGTTCTTGTAATATTTTTTTTAATGATTGGAAACAACACAAGTCGATCATGGACAAAATCAATTCGGACGAGCTTGGCCATTATTTGTATTGGTATTCTGCCATAATCATCGGGTCCCTCCGGTATTATATTGTACTTGCATACATTTATTATTTGAGCCTGTGCTATGATATTATCGAATTACTCAAATGATACTGTACACCTTCACTGAAAATGTTCTGAATGTTTCATGTGTGTGCAATGATGCCTTTTGATGTCTCAGCTTCGAAAGATTGCAATGACGTTTGATTGCTTGATCCAGCTTTGAGCTGTGGCAACCTATTGGTGCAAAACACGTTAATCTTAGTCATAAGGAACCCACATACGTACTTTATTCAAAAAAATATATCTTTATTATTGCCGCTTCACCACAATGGGCGTTCTCGTTTGAGCCGAAGGTGTGAAACACGCGAGAGATGGTGAATCGAGCAATCTTGTATGTTGCCCCCCCCCTCGGCCCCTCTCGTTCCTCATGTAACGATTACAATAGCAACTTTTACACTCATTTGTGTTGGCGCCAACGAAATTGGCGCCTTGTTCCTTTAAGGCCATGAATTGCTCCTAGTAATCATTGCGTTTAAGTCCAATTGTTACCGAGCCCTGTATTTTCCCCTAGCAATCGATTGATAATTCATTCCCTTAGACGAACCATCATGCACGAACATTAAATTGAGCTAACTTGGTTGTAAACGAGACCGTGTGAGCGTGTGAATCCAAGATGGTAGCCTCATGGTCCTTGTCAGACGATGAAAATGTGCAAATCTGTGTAAATGACACGATGTTCCGACTAACTGTACGTGTAAAACAAAGCTACAATTCCTCTCTTCATTACCCTAAAACTTAAAAAGTCTGAAATAAAGCAATCTTCAGTTCCTCTTTTTATTCCTAGACACGCGATTTTTTTCTATGACGAATGCAGTCGTCCCATTATCATCATGCACTCTGCAAGCGCAAGTGTCGTCCTTGATCTGGATGCAATTGACTGCGGGATCGAATGGGGAGTGGGGCATTGGAAGTTATTGGGATTTCGCGCAACAACGTCGTGGCAAAAGCTGCGGTTAGAAGACCAAGAACTGCTCCCAATCCGGATATTAGGTACTGACTGGCAAGGAGATAAGGAAACGATCCTCCCAATTCTGAAAAGAAAATCCACAAAAAGCAAAGGAGCTTACATAGTACGTAAGGACGTTCGGAAAAGAAAAAGACTTTCCAAATACAACAAAATGTGAGCTGATCAGTGATCACTATTGATTGTCAACGATTTTTGGAAGCTGAAGTTAAGAACCTCTTTCAAGAAAAAAAAGATCTCTTCATTGGGTCCATTTGAAATCAATCTGTTGGAATAAGATCCTTCACAGTACAGAAAATGATATTTTATTGTGTTCCTTGAGACGAATTGGTCAGAAGGTTATTACGGGAAAGGGCTGTAATATCATTGCTGGAATATAAAACATTCAATTGTCTTGGTGACAAATGTGACACAATATAAATTCCTCTCATTGAACTTTCTCATGATTGTCTTTAATTTTCTCAAAACCGTTTTTCCATTCAAGCTGAACATCCTTCAAAAGAACGATGAACCAAATGCCACGATATTGAAACACAGTTTGCTAACTTTTAAATAAGTTAAATCCCGGATTTGAACTGGATTTTTTCGGCCAAAAAATTGATTGAAAACATAAGTGACTCCAATTTTGAAACTGGCAACAAAAATTGAAGTAAAAATGGAGCTTTACTACATAAATTTTTAGCTACACATTGGGTTTAAACAAAGGTGCGATAGGCATTTTCTTTTCATTGTAAAAAGAAATATATTCTAAAAAACTTCTATTAACAAGTAAACCCTGTGGCCAGCACATAAAAGTTCACTGTCGAGTGTCGAGTGGTTCACTGTATCTGGAAGACATAGTATTGAAGTAATGAGCTGAGATTGAGTCAGGACCTTGTTTCAAATACAGGGAAAACTTGTGTGTTGCTGTTTTGAAAACATCTATTTGTGCAATAATTTTCGCGCTTAAATTTTTTGGGGAAAAAAAAACCACTTTTCATTTCGTCTATTAGCCTGACTAGCCTTCTAAAGGTTGAGAGAGATGCTTGAATTAGTTTCATCATCAGGGCCCGGATTTGAACTTGAAAAATGTTTCAATTTTTCTTTTTTCGGCAAAATTGAGCCAAAATCATGTTTTTTGGCTTGTGAGGAAATTTTTCAATTTTGTCGCACTTTCATGTAAAAAAGAGACTCATTTCTCAGATTTTGGTGGAAAAATTTGGCAAAATTCAATTATTATGGGCAAAATTTGGATCTTCAGACCCAACCTCTGCCCATTCCTCCAATACTATGTATCTTGAAAAAGTAACCTCTCAGTGTGAACTTTTTTGTGCTGGCCAGAGGGTTTGATGTATCATGAGCGTAGCATACTTTGGGACCTTTTGTTTATTTACTAAATAAAGAGAACGGATTATGCAACTTGGTAAAAACCCAATTTGTTATTTAGGATTGGTTTATTTAAGCTCCATTTTTGCTTCAATTGTGTACTCTTAAACTTTTCATTGCCATTTTCATGTCAATGTACTCATTTTGTTTTCGTTTTATAAAATTGAAGTCAATTATTAGATGGTTTTGATCAAGTGTCTTATGATTTTGATCAATTATTTTCCGATATCAATTTAAAAGTAAATTTTTTGGCCCGAAAAAAATCAGGTTCAAATCCGGGCCATATTGATCACGAGCTGTCAAGTAAGGTTGTTGGTTATTTCGAGAGTGGTTTAAGCCATAACAATTCTACTTTTGGAGTAATGTCTGCTACATCAAGAGGTTCACGATTGTTTTGAAACAACATGTTAAGTCAACAATACTTCTAGCAGAGCTTAAATATGGGTTTAAATCATCTATTTGTTTACTTTGATACTTGATTGTTGAGTGCCAGAGCGAGTATCAAACCAACTTTTGCAGATATATTTACATCAACAAAAGAGACAGCAAATAATTTCATGCAAATAGATATTCAAGTCCATTTTCTTTTGGTTGAAGAAATTCAAAATCTCCTCAAACGCTCAAAATAATTGACTTTTCTTGATTTTGAGGAAAAAATTGAAAAAAGTCCCGTTTACTCCATAAAAAATTGAAAATGTACCCGAAAGCCCAAAAACTTGAATTTTGTTAAATTTTACGAAATTAATTGATCAATTTTTCAAGTTCAAATCCGGGCCCCACTTACAAGTAACAAAAGAAACTTTCGTTTCCATTGGTTTATCCGTTATCCTTCAACTTAAAAATCTTATTCCTTCTTTTAGTTTGGTGTATCAGCCTTTTGTAGGGGGATTCTGTCTTTGCCAACAACTTTGTCAACCTAATACTAAAATCCCTGTAATGATGACAACGTCGTTCTGTGTTAACACGCTCTCCCAATAAAATGTGCGTGCTGCAAATCAAGCGATAAAAACCAAGAAGAACTTCAAAGAACGGATTTTTACCTTCCCCAAAGCTCTTGAGCCGGTCATGGCTTGTTGCAATGATCACTTGAAAAGCCATTATCCAAACCACGGCATACAGGGTGCTCATAATTGAGAGAATGATTACAAACCACAAGCTGAAAAAATGACAGTATATTGGCTCTGATACATACGACATAGTTCATCAACCTCTAAGGAAAGAGTACTTTTGGGTGAAGTGAAGAGAGCATTTTGAATTTGGCCTTTTGGATCTATTCATTCCAAGTAAACTCGAAGGTAAAGAAATAACACGTACAAAAGTGAAGGTATCAGATTTCACTTTGGAAAAATGAATAAATAGCTTTGCTCTTTTTTTCTTAAGTATTTAATGGCCCTGTCATTATTTTTGAATGATGGATTTCTTTTTTTTCTTGTTATTAAAAGCCAGTTTTTGACAAAGAAATGTTGATCTATGAGAATTGCATGACAAGCTTTTGCATTGATGCATCGTGTCCCCTCCGAAACGCCTTCAGACTCTTTCATTTGGATATTGACCCTTGTTAGATGTGAATGAAGGTGCCATCAAATGGTGGCCTTCTTTCACATGGCCTTTTTCTTTGCCAAGTCTCTGAACTCACATGCAAGGGTGTCTCTGGTGGCTGGATATAATGGCAGCAATTCCAGTCCAAAGAAAGCATATTCCCCCGGTAATTGCCAATGTGCCGTGGAAAATGCTCAGAAACGAGATCTGAAATGAGATTTTAAAAATCGAAAGGTCACATTTGACACAGAAGTGCATCAGAAGTATGTAAGAAGGCCATGAAAATAAAAGCAATTCAGGGTCTGTAGATCTGAAACTACGTGTACATTGAATCAGGTTGCTCAAAATCCCTTCAAATACCATACAAGTTTGGCGTTTCTCACAATCTACTTGAAAAATGATAACGTCACCCCATTCAGTTTTATCATCAAACGAAAAACAAGGCCCAAGTTTTCAAGATTCTTTTGTTGGTGCGCTTTTGGAGTTCAAAATGCTTAACCATAACAAAGTAAGCCTTGTCAAACACATCAAAATCAGATCAAGATAAATTGCAGTCTCGGAAGCTGAATGTGGACCCAAAGCGCACAATGACGTATGATTGAGACTGCTCGAGTTAGACTTTGCCGTGTTGGATTGACAGGAAGAATTTTGCAAGTCCTTAGATTTCTTCAGATGTGATTTACAAGTCATCCAAACGATTTAGGCTGTTCAAGCTATTGTATTTGCATTTAAAGCTTGGATGCTTCTGTCATTAAAATTTCATCTCATAATTATGCTTTTAATTACATTAACAAATCTGGCGTTATTGGAAGACAATTAATTAATTGGTGCGAGCGTCAAGCTAAAAGAATTGTTGGAACACTAGTGAAATTGTTGTAATATAATAGCATATTTAAAACACTCCTAGCATTGAAAAATGTATGAATTAATGCTTAAGTAAGTGTTTAGTACAACAGAAAATTTCGTGAGGAATTTGATTTGGATAATATTGACCGAACTCGGGCCAAGATTTGCGAACCTGAAATACACAGTTTTTCCAATTAGGGGTAGTTTTAGCTTTCATCGTTGACATCAGACCTCTGACCTCTGGTGTCGACGTTTTGAGGGTTATTTATTCAAAATTTATTTTATTTTTGTTATAGAATTTATTTAAAAATCAATATTTATTTCTTTATTGACACTAACCTTATCCAGGGACACCAAAGCAAAAAATACTAGGGGGTCCTTGACAAAGCACTCTTAGAGGCGCAATTAAAATGGAAAGAAACGAAAAGAAAAATGGAAAAAGTAAATTAATGACCTTAGGGCTTAGAATGTCAAAATATATCAATAAAAGAGCAAAATATGCTAAAACAAAAGAAAAACTGTAATGAAATACAAAACATGCTAGGAGGGGTGGGTCAGGCCAGCATTTGTTTTCTGGTTTTTTACTTAAATGACAATTCTGATTATGGAATTATAATTTTCCAGTTAAAAAGCAACTTTTGGAAAACAAAGTAGAAGACTCCAGATTAGTTTTAGGATATTCGGATCCAACTCACGCCAAGCCGACCTCCTAATCGATCCGATCCCATAATGAGCCGGCTCATGGCCCAACCGGACCAATTCCGTGTTCGTAGAAGACGCATTTCAGATTTAACCGAGGTACATTTTGTCAAATCAAATTAAGTTTTAATTTTCACGCAAATCATAATTTTTTCGTCGTTATTGTCTAAAATAGCAAAAAAGTCAAAAAAATGCAAAAAGACCAAAAAGTTCAAGTGAGACGTTTTATATTTTTTACGGCTCTACATTCAAAATTTAATACCAATTCAAAAATGTCAAAAATATTTTGAGTGATTTAACGCATGAGCTGACAATTGTAAACATTCTGAACTTTCGCCTCATGGTACTTTCTTCTAAGCCAGGAGGGAGAAACCTGTGGGATAAGGCTCAAATGTGGGCCCATGGGTGACTTTTGGTTGGCCTTGGAGTTACAAGGAACGTCCGAATCAGTGGGCACAGGAGCCTTCTATAACACCTTTTTTCGTGAGCCAACGGCTTTGTGATGAGTAAGGCCCGGAATAAATTTTTAAAATATAAAATATTCTAAAAATATTTCTCCGTTTTTCCTCGATTTTTCAAATATTTTGCTTTTTTCAAGGCAAAAATAAATATTTTCCCGAATATTTGAGTCAAAAAAAATATTTCAGGCAACATTGAGGAAATAAATGAACGACCAATGCTCAGTAGGGCTTACCAAAAATGAACCCAAAATACAAAAACCGCTACAAAATCGCATTTGTCCTGAAATTTGACATTCACAACCAAAACTACTGTCATACACGAAAAAAAAATTGCGCCATTTATTGAGGAAAAATGAAAATTGTATTTTTGAATCAATTACATTCAAGTAGGCCTCCAAAAACTGCAAAATATATCAAATTCACCAGAAACAAATTTGGAAAATGGGCGCACAAAGACAAACATACTAAATAATGGCCTTGTCAAAAAAAATATTTCTTCAATTTCCGGCTTTTTTCAAAATATTTTGGCCTTTTGAAGAAAATATATATTGGATATTTTGTCACTTTTTTGCATATATTTTTCCGGGCCCTAGTGATGAGGAACGTTTATGGACCCTTGTCCCCACTAGCTTCCTTTTGGTGAGTCCCTGATTTTACAGAATCAAATTTTATGAGACTTGACCTCAAAGCTCCTGCTTGCCCCCTGTTCTATGCATTGCTAACCATAAACAATCGAACTCTTTATGAGTTTGGGTATTCGAAGTGTCCCATAATGGAAAAAGCGTCTTTCATTAACTTTGTGGCTCAGATTTTTAAAGGAAATTTCTAATCATACGTTGTTTTTTTGTCATGTCACTTGACACTGCGTGTTGATGGGAAACTGTGACACCGGTGTCTGTCAAAAATGACAATCATCCATCCCTGTCTCATCTCTCTCATGTCTCATCTCTGGACTAAATTATAAAACAAGTGCACAATTCGTTTCCACCTTAATAACTAACTCAAACGACCAAACTTTAGCGTACCGTTAGGCTCAATGCAACTGCGGCGACAATGCAGAATAATACCCCAAAAATCTGGAGCTTGCCTGCTCGACCAGACAAATTGCAAGGAAAAGTGTGCCGGGTGTTGGTGGACGTTTGATCATGGTTGAATCCACTGCCGATTGGAAACAAAAACGACCAACCACGATCGGTTTGCGACATACTCCAAGCGACGCAGTTAGAAATCATAAACACGGACTGATTGAGCTATCGACCCCTCGTGTTATTTTTGATGAGCCTTGGAATACACATGATTCCCGAGTGATATTCCAATGCTGAGTGCACAAAACAACCTGGGTCTCAACAGATCTTTGTTTCATATGGAGGCATTCTTTCCATTGATCTTGGCATGAAGTCTTCATAAAAAAAGAACTTATCCCTTATGTAAAGTCAGTAGTCGAGACGAAAGGGTCACTTTTCCATTTCTGCTTCAATTCAAACTCGCCAATTGAACTCACACACTGATCACGTGGACCCTTCAAACTCTACACAGGTGCACTTCGACGACTGAACTGAATGTAAAGCGCACTTGTTCCATCTGGTTCCTTATTTGTGTCCAGTTCTTTTTCTTCTCTCTTTTTCCCCGCTCCATGTCTGGAACATTTCGCCAAATAATCCAGCGTTGTGACGGAACATGGATCGTTCAACAGGCAAGTCTTTCCAAGACGTCGCCTACGTTGTTCTCTCAATAATAACTAACCGATTATCCATCTAGCGTTTAAAACGATGATGACGAAACTCCATCCAAGAGAGAAAACAGAATACTTCAAGAAGTAAAAGGGCTCCAAGGTCTTCAAAAGATATATATTCATATCCACTCGCCAGACCTACTCGGTTACCAAAACTATTCCCCTTCTCGTATTTCCGAGCTTTATGTAGAACAATTACAACTTTAAAACTGACAATCAAAAACCCATGGAGAGAGGGAGGAAAAAGTTCCATTATGGATATACATAAGTGCACTATTATAATGCCCGTTAAACAAACATCTGACGAATTTCAAGGCCGAGAACAGGTCTTTCGATCCAGAATCTCTTGTTGGACTAATCCAAAGTGTAGACCATGGTATGGAGAAAATCGAGGTTCCCTTGAAAACAAGCCCTGAAGATCATAGGGAACCTTGAGTCACATAAGAACTTCAGTTTTAAAACAACATCCTGAGCCCCGAACCAAATATTCAGACATTCACTTGCACATACATACTAGGCTTTGGCATGATGGACAAATTGAATATATATTGGGTGGCGAACGTCCATCGTTGGTAAGCTACTGTGTCGTTGGAAAGCCCTTTTAGATACATCAACAAATGTGTCCCTATTTTCCCCCCAAAAATATGTTCCTTCCGAGTTGAGGAAATGTCATCCGGGAAGTGACTTGTGATTAAATCATTGTGTTGATGTCATTTTTACCTCTTGGCTCTGAGAAATATACCCTCGTAATTCTGATAAACAAGGAACTTCTCACATCATTGATGTGAACCTTGGAGAAAGACTACACATCGTGGCAAGAGAAATGAAGGCCTTTGATCCCTTCTCTCGGGAAGCTTAGTTGATGGTTGGATATCTGCTGAACTTTCAGTTCATTAAGTTCCCGGACGCGTACTTAATATTGGTTGCTCGCAAGTATCATCAAAAGACGATCACTTGCTGTAACTTGAGATTTCATGCTTTCAAAAGCCAACCACATGGTTTTTGCAATCATTTGAAGTTGTGAGGACGCTTTGGGTTGAATTAACGAAATTCAATAAAAATAACCAAAATATTTGCAAAATGCGGACCCACGGTTAAATAGACTTACGAGATAGCGTCGAGAAATGTTTTTGCTTGAGAAGTCGACGAGTAACAAAATTGTGACCCAACAAGTGCTTAAGATATTTTTTCATCTTACGTAAAGTGCGCATCTTTGGCTGGACTTAATGCATAACAACTTTTTTTGGTTTATATTATATTTCCGGAAATTTGGAGAGACTTCGCAGGAGGGTCATCTCCCATTGTTTGACTTCTTCATCTCGGTTAAAGACTGAAGGAGAGAACTCTCGCTTCCTTCGGACCACGTTTGAAGTGTTCAAAGTTGACGAGCCATCGTTCCTCAAGAATGGAGTAATGTTCCATATTACCACACTCGATAGGAACTACAAAGAAAAAATAATTCACTTCAAAGCTTCTGAAAATTCAAAGACTCTCTGTGCTGGTACATTCAGTCTCTGTATAGAATTACGCTTAGAAACGACGACACCAATAAAAATTGGGTGAACCTTTTGCCGGTGAAAAGGCTTTGGTATTTAGATACGAGGTCGGTCGGAGCCGCCGTTTTTTATACCGACTTCAAACTAAATTTGGTCATAATTCTCGAAAGCAGTATAAGCAAAATTCGAGTCCAAACAAATATGTTTTTGTTTTAATTTCGGATATCTTGTTGAAAAGCCCTCAATTTTTTAATCTTTTTAAAGTTGCAACAAAGCCTAATTATGAGTGTATGGCAAGCCGATGGAAAATCAGCATGTGAGTAAAAGGTGAAAAAAATCCGTGAGTGAAATTTACGATGGTTCAGAAATTACTGTGAGAACGATTTGATATTACGTATTAATGCCTGACAATCAGGAAAATATTTCACTTTAAAAAAAAAAAAAGATAATGACGAAAAAAACGGAAGTCGTTCGAACGTCGATATCTTGAGGAAGTTTTTTTTTTCTTTCTGGTTATTTCCTGATCTTATAATCAACTCCAGTGGGCAAACGTATACGAGATCAGATCTGTCTCTCTCAGTCAAAACTATTGATGTTCATAAAAACGATCAATTGGAGGATTAAGTCGACTCAACAACAAATTGCTTTCGTTGAGGCCACGCAGCTTTGAGGCTTTAGGTCAGTTGTTAAGGTGATTTGAAAGCATAATCGAAACAGAGTGGAAGCATAGGAAAACAGAGTAGTAATAACCATACTCGAGTATAGTCGCAGGACAAAAGATACGTGTTTGCGATTGATTAACGCAACGAATGTGGAGAAATTATACTCGAGCATTGATATTTCTGCTCTGTCCTACTCTGCTTCTACTAAACTTCCAAATGCCCTCAACAAGTGGCCCATTATCAATACGAATGGAATCAGTCGAGTGCGGGGAAATAGTTTTTCTTTCGTGGAGCAGAAATTCCAGACGTTTCCAGGAGTAACGTCAGTGGACGGTTTCGAGCGTCAACCATCGCTGTGAAACGTCTGGGATTTCTGCTCCACAGAAGAAAATAATGTTTCCCCGCACTCTAAATTTATCACAAATGCAGTAGCAAGAGTAAAATTTTATCAACTCAAAACTTGCAGTTATAGATTGTTATCTTTTTTACAAGCACTGTACCACTTCGTATCCTCAACAAATCAACAAATATTTACCTATAGAAACCATTTTGAAAAATAGAGAAATCGCGACATGAATTGAATATAACTTTTACCCATGTAAATTTAAGACGATAAATTTCAAGACCATTAAACGAGTTTTTGGGCCAAAAATCTACCATTCACACTCAAACAACTTAGCACTTGTAAAGGAAATATTCAGTTTGGTCGATTTGTCGAGTTTTTTTTTTTTTTACAAATTCCTAGGTCTACAAGTTTTCAAGTGGTTTTAACATATTGTTACAATATTTAGCATAAAAATATTTAATCAGAAAACAACTATTGGCTAAACTTCCGAGCAAACTTTGACATCTTTGAGGTAAGGGCACAAGGCAACTATCATTCAAAATTGAAAGAAAGGTAAAGATTAAAATTTTACATTATTGATTTGGTTTCAAATGGTTCATTGAGGTAGGGCTTTAAAACTACTTTCCTTGAGTTTGTTCTCAAGTTGTAAACTTTCTGTGATTCGACATTGTGTTTTGTAGCCTTTAATTATAACAAACTATTCTTTACTATAATAAATGAATTATATTTCATTTTAAGCCAACAGTTGTCAAAGCAAACACAAAAATGAAGACGTTCATGCTGGTCTTTAAACGCACAATCAAAAAAGTGTACCTGCCTCTCAATCTTTCAGTGAAAAAATTCATGCGTTTAATACTCGCTCGATCCTCAGTTCTCGAACGAAGATGAAACAAGCATGAGAGATCATTCAAGGAATTGTCAAGCTTACAAGAAATAACTCAGTCCTGACAAAAAAATGAAAGGCCGTTCTTAGAAGATCTTTTTGTGATCAATAATTGCATCCTTCTTGAACGAGAAAACTAATCATTTGGAACGACCGAAATCTGGACGAGGTGGCTAGTGATGAGAAATTTTGATTTCAAATAAGAAATTGCGCTCTTTTGCAAATAAGACACTGTCGGTGCCAGGTAGATTACATGGTTTGATTTTCAGCCCAATTGAATATTGGAGTCAAATGTTGTGCCCTCTCAAAGTACGTACATAATCGTCTACAGAATATACAGTCCAAAACAAAGTTTAGTTCCTTAAGTAGAAGACAAAGTGGAGAGTTCTTTTCTGAGCTTTGAGAAGGCGAACTTTTGACTCAAGCATTCAAGTGAGCTGAAAATCATATTGTAAATTTTATAAAACAAACATCAATTCACGCAAAGGCAAAACGGCAATCTCCATGTCATTGATTGAGACGGGATTTTACATTTTTCGTCTTTAGGATGTCAGTCCATTTTCAAGGGGTCCTTGGTTGGACCAAGCCCTAGTCGACAGTTCGTGTGTTGCTTGTGACAAGCAATCGGCGAAATAGGAAATTTCCTACTCTCTCTCCCAGTTTCCTCATTTGATGGCTTGTCCAAAGAACACAATTTTCTCATTCAAGCCAATAAATAGAGACCAACCGATTCGAAGGACAAAAATCCTTACCACCAATGTATTGAAAACGATCAATCTGGCCAAACACAGAGGGCACAGCGTTTTTCTGATGGCGACTTTGATGTCAGCTTCCGTGAACAACGGAAGGCTTCGACGTTTCTGGAGAAGAAAGAGAAGAATTAGCAAGGATGGTTTCGTTTCAGACCCAAGTCAATTGATTAGGTCCATTTCTGTTCCAGATCTCGCAGTCAAGGATGCATTCATGGTATATGTATAGACATTTGAGCTCCACTTACTCGCGAGGACCTCTTCTTTCTTTTGCCAAGGACACTGAGGGCTTCAGCTAGACTGGGGAACACGTTGAGGAGGAGTGGAGGAAGCAGAAAGAGGATGCTCGCCGTAAGGCTCTAAAGTGAAGAAATGGAACACGCCATGGAGTTACGCGATGTACTCGGCCAAAGGG
Organism: Tigriopus japonicus; assembly: GCA_010645155.1. Lineage (NCBI taxonomy): Eukaryota > Metazoa > Arthropoda > Copepoda > Harpacticoida > Harpacticidae > Tigriopus > Tigriopus japonicus. Next base: position 46,889 of record JAAGOF010000069.1, read on the forward strand.
GATAAGTTCTATTCGATAGACTTGGAATTCATTACAGATACGGTGTGTATACGTACGCGGTCTGTATCAAGAATATGATTTTGATGGATCAAAGAAAACTCAATTACCGTGCCCCATATGGCCATTTGGTAGAATAAAGCTGCATCCGTGTTCTTCAAGAATCCTACTAAGGCCGCCATCGAAAACTCTTCACTGGGGAGAGTCTTGGAATAATCCCAGAATAGAAAATGAGCAAAGATCCACCACGCTTGCACCAGAACATACTAATTTGGAGAGAAAACTTAGGCGCTTGTACAGGTTTTTCTTTTGCAAAAGCAAAAAAAACACGCTTTCTTATTTTTGCAAGAGCACTGCCAGAATGGAAGAATGAAAGGGTCAAGATTCATAACATTTTTTGTACATGTTTCGTGGCCTTTCACCCTGGAGAATTTGACCTCTTTGTCCAGGTTCAGTTTTTACAAATTTAAAGAACTATTTCAACTTACAGCCACTGACACATTGAATAAGAATCCGAGGGCTCCTTGCGCATCGGTGAAGAGCAAAACGGCGTTTTCAAGGTTGCCTGTCACATTTTTGAACGACTCGAAAATCCGCTCTTCACCCGAGTCAGATCGGTCCTGAAGTGGAAACATCTCTCCCAAAAAGAGAGACGCCTTTGGAACATTGCCTCCATAGTGATTCGAATCAAAAATGGGTTCGTGTGGAACAGTATTTGCCGGTACATCGTAGACCGATTCCAATTGGTTTGCCACGGAATCAACTGTCTTCCACCCCACGTAATCCAATTTTTGGGGCTCCGCGAGACACAGCACGGCGAATTGAGACCAAGGCAAGATTGACGCCAAGCTAATTATTCGGGCTTTCATTTCCCCTTGTTTGTTAAGAAAGAGTAGAATATTGGGCAAGGATAAAGAAATGTCGTTGGGGGATCCAGATTGGGATGGACGTGAATAGAAACTGACTGATCTGGGCTACAATGTCAGGCCATTTAGTCGAGGATCGTGGGTTCAAAACTTGGGAAAGGTTTCTGTTTCGTTAGAAGCAATATCTGGGCAGACCACAATACATTTTGGAGAAGTACCCCACTCGCTTTCGTTGTCGATGATGATGATGATGATGATATTTATGCTGGTAGCAAAGATGATGCATTGTTTTTTCTGGGGGGAGGGGGTGTATATGCACATGCTTCTGATCATGTTACGTTACCACCTGATAGACGTCGGTATTAACATCGAATGAATCATGTATGACCAACTATGGTCATTATGTTTCTTTGAAAAGCAAACACGAATTCAAATTGCTACCGACATTGACCAGGTCCTGTACTCCCCGTTTGTACATAATGCTAAACACTTACGCCGGTTTCCGCACAAAGTGCCATAAAGGTTCCACAGTGAAGTGGCAATCAGACTTGCACCAAAAACGATGTATGCCTTCGCAGTACTATGTCAGCGACTTTTTCGGAAGGAAGACGAGTTTGCGTTATGCAAACTGCGATATGTACTTCCACTTTCTCTCAAAGACGTTTCTAAAATCGAACAAGAAGCCCTCGCTCATTAGTTCAGCAATTGATGGTGGTGTACATTTAATGGAATGGGATTTCATCTCTGAAATTAAGATAGTGTTAGACGTTTCAAACCTGTGATCGAGCGAGTTTGGTTTAAATAAGAATCACTGAATTGCTGGAGTGGCAGGCTAACGGTGGGAATTACAATTTCCAAAGGTATTAATTCAATTGCATTCTGCTAGAAACCAGACCTTGATTGTTTCATTAGACTACTAATTTCAATTTTCAGCTCAATCGAATGACAGAGTGAAAAGTTATGCCTTCTCGAACTTATGTTTCTAAGAGAGCGTAGAAAGAATAAGCTCACCCTTTTATGGTAAATCAATTGCCAGAAAAGGTCTGGTTCATTCATTCTCGGTAGGATTTGCACTGAACTTTGAGAGAGCATAATTTTGACTCCGACGTTCGGTTGAGCTGAAAATTGAAATACAAATTGGAGTCAACCAAGACAAGGTCTCCTTTGCAGAAGAACGTGATTGCTTTGTTCCTGTAGGAAATCATGATTCTTTTCGTAAGCCTCCCAGTCCACTGAAATTCAGTGGATCTTGGTCTAAGTGATTGGGTTCATTATTGTCACTATTCAAACGTCGGAAAACCAAATTCAGTCGACCACCAAGTTTAGATTAGCACTGAGAGTTGCTTTGAGGTCACAACGTTTTCTAGTTCACAACGTTTTGAAATACACCGTGGAGTTTTACTGAGTATCTCACGTCAAGATGTAGAACGAAAGTAAAAGTGCAATTTCCAAAGTTAGTACCTTTTTGCTGCAAAGCTGCAACACTTTACTTAGATTAGTTGCTTCGTTCGACCTTTATACCACAAGGCCAAACTCTGAAGAACAAATACAATAAAAACCAACACAAAAAGAGAAAAGAATACATTGATGGGCTTTATTTGGCCTCTGATCTCACTATTCCATGCAATGAGGAAAAAGGGCCTTTTATTTCAGCATTCAATAGTTTTAAATTCTTTATTCTTGAAACAGTAACCTGAATCATTTGTCAGGTTGTCATTTTGACAATTCTTCGACAAGATTACAAAAAAAATTTGCAACAAATACACAGCACATTTAAAAATGGTCAGAAATGACCTATTCCAGTGTACTATTAGATTGGCAAAAGGATGAACGAGTTGGAGCAATATTAAAGTGGATACAAAACTAGCAATTGATTCAAAAAATGCGAAAATGATGAATGAAGGCAAACTCCTGGAAGCAATCTAATGACACAATATTCTAGGAAAGAGCTGAAGCAAGATCAATGATCTGATTGGTAGAAGCTTAAGTGTCATATAAATCATTGAAACTTTTAAACCTGCATCGAAGACTTAAACCTCTACCCAAGGCTTATCATACGAACTTTTGAAGCTGATTGAAATCAGTTCAACATCTTAAGAATGAAATGCTACAAAGACCCAAGAGTCGAAAAAAAACTTCACCTGGGTCTTGTTTTTTGCTTATGAAGTCAACTAATTTTCCCTAAATTGTGACAAATTCCATTTTCAAAAGTTTAAGTAAACTTAAAGTATGTGACTATGGGGTAGGTTAGTTGAACATTGTTGTGGGTTCTTATCTTATCAAGCTAATATTGGCCAGTCCCCTAAAAACTCCAAGGAAGATCTTTTTTTTCTCGACGCTCATCCATGATTTGATATTATATATGTCTCAACATATTGCCTTGGGGACAATCAATAAACACATGGGCCTCTAGCCATAACCATCACAGTCTCAATCCATGGACAAGGAACTGTAATTTGTCTTCAGTGTCTCTAGGCAAGAACCACTGTACTACAGGACGAATTTCAGAGCAGTGTTTATGACGTCATCAATCCACCTTGCGTTGGATCATCACTGATCCGTCATTAATTCTAGGTTGAGAGAAGTTCACTATTCATTTGCGAGGAAAAGAGAATTCAGTCAGGGACGCCACTCAAACATGTAATTACAATCTATTCATTTCTTTTCATAAGCAAAGCTCATTACATTGGATTTTGAAAAAAGATTTGAAACTTTGAAGTCATTGAAAAATTTACGTGAATCAATAATCTATTATAATATCGTTTCTTTTGCCCATGGCAACCCTGGTTTAGTTTGAGAATTCTCCCTGTGGTGTCAATGTTTGTTCGTTTGACAGGGTGACCACTTGAACGAGAGGTTCAATGAGAGGGGCAACATTTCTTATCTTCTTTAAAACAGAAATTGTGTTTTTTTGTCTTCTTTTAACTCAATATTTTAAGCCAGTTTTTGACAGTGGTCTTTGAACTATTTTTGGAGAGGGTTGTTCAATGTTGGATAAAAGTGGTCAATTTAGGTTATGAACCAACCCTAATCAATTTGGTCACCTTGAGAAATGTGCGACCATTGTGAATTGAGCTTCAAAGAAGATGCCGCTCAAAAGCTTTGTGGATTTACCTCTCATTCTGGTTATCTTGCCATCTCCAAGTGTCATATTCTAGTGTTTTAGTGCACAAAGAAATCCAGTCGTGCTGATTGAGAAAGAAAATTTTTATGGGTCGTGTGTGGCCCTTCAAAGAAAAAGAGAGCTTGACTTCATCCTTCTTTCTTTCTTCCAATCAAAGAACATCGTATTCTCCATTGATGAGAACTCAAAGTCATTTGCGTCACTTATGTGTTTGTTCAGCGTACTTTTGAGCATTTCATCTTTCTCTCAGATCATTCAATGGATAGATAGATGGACAAGAAATGGATCGTAGGATTCAGGGAATATTGGTCTTCTCTTGTCACTACTGCAAACTTTGGTGTGGTGATTCAACATGAAAATGAATGGGAAAAAGCAATGGAATCATCACCAGTTAGACCAGGACAAGCACGTGGAATTGAAGTGGCAACCTTCAGATACAGAGACAGACTACTTTTGGCTGAAGTCCTACAACTTTGAGAAAGATCAATTATGAGAAGACCAGTCGACACAAGACATCAATGGTTAACCAACCACAAGAGAGGGCCTTCATGGCTGGATTGGACTACATCTACAAAGATGCTAAAATTTGCGGATGATTTGAAGATCATGGGGATTATCTTGCAACCTCAAGACGTGAAATGAGCCCAAAGTGCCTTGAACTCAGCTGAAGAATGGGCCTCGAATAATAGATGACCTTCAATGTGGATTAGTGTAAGATGATGAGGTTTGGAAAGAGGCCAAAAACCACTCCCAAGTATATCCTGAAAGGCCAGGAACTTGAGAGTGTAGACATGGAAACAGACCTTGGTATCATATTCGATGGTAGAATAAAATTCCGTGAACACTATGCTGATACCGTCATGCGGGCGAGGGGAATGATGGGGCTCCTTAGACGTACTTTCACCATGAGGGACAAGAAAATTATAAGTGTACGTTAGACTTCTACTGGAGTGTAACATGACTTTTACTCTCCTTGAAATGCTATAAAATACAACCATTCACTTGAACACGCGTCATTTCTCTGGTTATTTGCCATTGTTAAAATGTTGTTATGTTCCGCCATTCACTAAAAACGAATGTTATTAGCAAAATAATCAAAATTTATTGAATCAAAGGCAGTCATCGCATGTCCTAAATTGCCGGTGTCGGCCCTAAGCTGTAGGTCCTTCGACCTTGAAGTGAATCCTTCGTAGAGTCATCCTTGCTCTAGGCAATGACAGAATCCTCAATAAGGAGAGAAGAATCCACGACGGTTTGTTACGGAGCAACTCATCGCCAGTCTTCAATGATCCTTTTGAGTGACCATTCTAAATTGCGTCATCAACGTACTTAAGAGCTGAAATTCCGAGGAATATCAAAATGCGTATCCACTTGCTGCAGTCAAACTCAACCCTGAAATGGGCGTTTGATGGGAAAATAAGTTTCCAAAGAGCAAACATTTCACAAGAGTTGAGTCAAATTGAAGTTGCTCCTCCCTCAATAACTGTTTTGGTTGGTTAGGCAAGACCTAAAAGGTTTCCTTTCTTGCAAGAAATTCTCAGTAGCACTCAAAACTTTGTGGTCAGTTGAGATAAGTAAGCAGAAGAGAGAGAGACAGATAGAGAGAAAGAAAGAAGGAGGCTCGTCTTGATTTTAGGAGTTTTTCAATTCACTAGCTTCATCATATCTAGTACAGTAGTAGGTTCCAGACCTTGAGACTGGCTGGATAACAAATCCTCTGTAATAGTAACGTCAAGAAGAAAAAAGTCAGTTATTGATTTTTGAAGCTTTTCATTTTGTCAGAATGAACCCACTTTCTGTTCCTTTAATTGACTTAACACGTGACCTTAATGCGAGTACATGATTTGGTTACCTAACATTTAATGATATTTAAAACAGGCTTGCCAAGCTCAAATTCACGTGGATCTAATCTCGCTTTTGACGTGGCTACAACGTAAAGATCTGGGCGGTGAGGTCATTTTTTGGAAATTTCAATCCCTTGGGTCGTTCAAAGTTCAGAGGTACGTTCACGAAGATGGTCTTCTTGATCTCCACTGCCATCATGTCATCCATCGTAATCTCCATGTATTGTGATAGATCCCATTCCATATCGGGCAGCTTCTTGCACATACTTTTGGCCACTTGCGAGACTTGCGGTAATGCGTGATGTTGCAATGTGTGAATCTCCCAGAGGTAACTCTCCAAGGCTTGACACTTGGCCGGATCCGGCTCATCCGATCGATAGGGATCCGATTCCAACTCTCGAGCGGGATCATCGGATTCGGGGGCTTGGCCATGAAGCAACTTGACAAGGCTCTTGTGTCGGAGTAGGAGGTTGCCGATGAACGGAAGGATCATAAGTAAAGCCGGTGCCGGCGCGGTGAGTGTGAGACGGGCAAGGCGTTTGACGAAGGCGGCCACCAAGTACTCGGGTAAATGCGTCGAGGTCAAGAAAATATCGGCCATATGGAAGAAGCGGGCGCGATACTTGGCGTGCAGGATTTCGGGCTGAAGTAAAGCGTAGAGCTTCTGATAGAAATCCGGATACTCGAGATTATATTTGTGAATAAGCGTGAAAACCCCGTTGAGCGCCAAGATGCTTATAGCACCTCCCACGTGATACGAGTTGATGAGGAAGTCCGTGAGCAGCAAAGGACGGCTCAAATGAGCCATGATCTTCGCATCCAGGATAATCAGCACGCGTTTATAGATGTCTAAATCGAAATTCAACTTGACGAATCGCTCCCAGATCTCGCTGAAAGTTTGACGGACTTTTGGGTAATTGTAAGGGAACTGATTTCGATCGTTGGCGTCTTGGCACAACAAACTGCGAGGCCGGTCTTTTTCGTTGAGTTGGCGAAAGTTCAAGATCTCGAGGAAGCTCATGACATTGGCTTGACCCGTAGAAAGTAACGGCGTGCCCGTGTCCTTCAGCGCACCCTTGAGCAACACGGCTAAAGTGTGGAGAGCGTGCTGTTGCACGTCCACGTATTCCAAGAACTCTTGGCAACGCTGAATTTGGCGGTGGGTGGAGCGCGGGGCCTGACACAAGGCCACGATCAAGGACTTGAATCGACTGGCCTGTTCCGCAGTCCAATGCCGAGGACCGTTGGGTTGGGTGGACTCCGCGCCCACCGGATCTAATCGCAACAAGCGCATCAAGGCCATCAGGGCGAATTCGCGGGCCGCTTCCAAAGGATGATCGCCCGTGACAATCGTCAAGAGCGCTGACCACACCTCCCGGATACGTTGACGCCACCAGGCCACCAAGGTGGTCCCTGTCGTCGCGGGCGACTCGGGCGGCGCACTCGATGCGGAGGGCGTGTCCGGCGACATGTCACCGCGATCGTGATAATGCAACAGAACATCGGCGCAAGCTTTAATGGCGGCAATCAGACGGGTGCGGTCTCCGGCGTTGGGACTGACGTCCGCCTCTTTCCACCGAGTCAGGTCCAACTCGGCGATCAAATCCAGCAACTGATTGAGTTGTCGCGGATCTTGGCGAATCCGTTGGCTGCGTTGGCGAATCGAGTCGGCGCTCACGCGTCCACTCAAGTTCGTTGCCCGTTTTGAGGCACCGCCCAAAGCGGATTTGGACGGAGCCATGACGTTTGATGATGCGCGACAACCGACAAATGGACGGGAAATTATCGAGCTCTCAATACTTTCTCACTCTTGCCAGCTCGATGAAAAGTAAGCACATGGCCGAGAATGGAGATGTAAACATGACGTTCATCAGGGTGACGGTTAAGGCCCCCTAAAATTAGGCCAATTGGTAACCTTTTAGAGCTAAAGTTGAAGAAAGGGCCCAAAGATTTGGAGAATTTGGATTTGGAGCCTTTTTTTGAAGATTCGACGTCATTTCGATAATTCATATTCAATTTTGTACCGGTATGTTGACGTTGATCCCTACATTCATTAAGGATTTTGCTCATTGTGTTCGCCAGATTTGAGGCATTTTGACACGATTGACTCCCCGTAAATCAACATTCAAAGGTTGCGTGATTAAGCTCATATTGTCAGTGTGATCGGTAAAGGGTCAAATCGCATATTTTCCACGGTCATTTCTCCATCAAAATGGACGCAATACTTCCGTGAATCGAGAAATGGCAGTCCCTTTATTTCCATATCAATCTCAAATTTTACAATTTTCCCTGAGATTCATGACAGTTTTAGAAACAGGCCTTATTCTAGCTCGATCATCCAGCCGATCGAGTCAAAACGCGTCACCTCCGAAGCTAGAAATTTTCGCCGATTCACGTTGTCAACTTACTCTTCGGTTCGTTCATATTTTAGCTGCGTCAATTGATCGAGTGAGCGAGTCCAGCCAGACTCTGGATCGAAGATCGCCTCTGCCATTCATCCATTCATCGACCGATTTGCCAGCCAATCCATCAACCGAGGACTCCATCTCGAGAGACCATTTGCACCTCTTTCATCCAGGAGTCGATCGATCCCCAATTCGTCGTCATCGTCATGTCGTTGGAATCGGCCATGGAGACGGACAGCCAGGGGGGCGTGGGCGTGGGCGGTGGGTCCGAGGGGGCCAACGAGCTCTCGGAAGAGGTGTTGCGCATGAGCACGGACGAGATCGTGTCGCGGGCGCGCCTCCTGGACAACGAGATCAAGATCATGCGCAGCGAGTACCTCCGCATCAGCAACGAGTTGGCCGCCCAAAAGGACAAGATTAAGGAGAACACGGAAAAGATCAAGGTCAACAAGACGCTGCCTTATCTGGTGTCCAACGTGGTCGAACTCCTGGATATGGATCCCGAGGAATCCGGCGTGGAAGAGGACGGCGGGCACATTGATTTGGACGCCCAACGCAAAGGCAAATGCGCCGTCATCAAGACCTCCACCCGACAAACCTACTTCCTGCCCGTGATCGGACTGGTCGAGCCCGAGAAGCTCAAGCCCGGCGACCTGGTGGGGGTCAACAAGGACTCGTATCTCATCCTGGAGGAGTTGCCCGCCGAGTACGACTCGCGCGTCAAGGCCATGGAGGTCGACGCCCGACCCACCGAGCGATATTCCGATATCGGTGGCCTCGACAAGCAGATTCAGGAGCTCATCGAAGCCGTGGTGCTGCCCATGACCCACAAGGAAAAGTTCGTCAACATCGGCATCAAACCGCCCAAGGGCGTGTTGCTCTATGGTCCGCCCGGCACCGGCAAGACCCTCATGGCTCGGGCTTGCGCCGCCCAGACCAAAAGCACCTTCCTTAAGTTGGCCGGACCGCAATTGGTCCAAATGTTCATCGGTGACGGCGCCAAATTGGTGCGCGATGCCTTCGCCCTGGCCAAAGAAAAGGCCCCGGCCATCATTTTCATCGACGAGCTGGACGCCATTGGCACCAAACGGTTCGATTCCGAGAAAGCCGGTGATCGAGAAGTGCAACGGACCATGTTGGAGTTGCTCAACCAGCTGGACGGGTTCAGTTCCACCACCGACATCAAGGTGATCGCCGCCACCAATCGGGTCGACATCCTCGATCCGGCTTTGCTCCGATCGGGTCGTCTGGACCGAAAGATCGAATTCCCGGCACCCACGGAGGAGGCTCGAGCCCGAATTATGCAAATCCACTCGCGAAAGATGAACATTAGTCCCGATGTCAACTTTGATGAGTTGGCTCGCTCCACGGACGATTTCAACGGCGCCCAATGTAAAGCCGTGTGCGTGGAGGCGGGCATGATTGCGTTGCGTCGTGAAGCCACCACCGTCACCCACGAAGATTTTATGGATGCTATCATGGAGGTGCAAGCCAAGAAGAAGCAGAACCTGAACTACTACGCCTAAACCCCGGCTGACAAACGACATCTCTATTCTCTTGCTTATCATCAGATTTCACTTTATGGTAGTGTAAATAAATTGTTTTTTTTCCCCGGATGGATTTCTGACCAAATTTCATGTTCGAAATTTCTGGGGTAATTTTCGAGACGAAAATTGAATGCAGAAGGAGAAAGTTGAAACGAGATGGAATGTTTTTTTACATTAGTTTTAACGAACTCCATCATCCCTAGATAGGGTCCAATGTCAATTTGGGTTCTTCTTCCCAGCCCCCATCAATGTATGAACATTGAAAACCAAGCATGACAAATGGTGAGGGAAAGGGACTCCATTACGACGTGAGCTCCAAAGGCTCGAAAGAAGTACAAAAAACGGATGGACATCGAAATTTGAATCTCAGACAATTTTTTTTCTGAGTGATACCGCCGGAGGATCAAGGCTTTTTTACTATTTTTGTCAACTAGCTTGGTTGAGCGTTGACATGCCAAAAAAGAAATAATGGGCGGTCGATTTGAACTTAAATTTTTTTGGCCAAAATATTGATCAAAATCGGAAAATAATTTATTAAAATCATTCAATTTAGTTTGGAAAAAAGTAGGAAAAATCTGAAAATTTTGACGTTAAAACATCAGTAAGAAGTTTAAAAATACGTGCTTCAAGTAAAAATGGAGCCTTACTATCCAAATTTTAGAGAATAAATTGAGCTTAACTGAAGGTTAGCTATCCGTTTTCTTGATAATAAATGGAAAATATAAAAAATGGAAAAGAGTCGTAGACTCACAATGCAAGGAATCCTCTGGCCAGCAAAGAAAACTTCATTATTGATTTTTTTGGTAAAGCAATTACTTTTTCAAAAGAGGCATGGGCAGAGAATGAGTTAGAAGATTAACTTTTTAAAATGCTGACAAAAACAGGTAACACTTGTTCTTTAAAGTGTTTGGAAAACACTTCTTTGTGCAATTGTTTTAGGAGCCTGATTTGTTGGGAAAAAATTGATATTCCTCTTACCAATTTGACTAGTTTTATTAGGGATGGTAAAAATGCTTAAAAAATCCTTAGAGTTGCCAAAAAGGGTTGTTTGTGACTTTGGGAGTGGTTTATGACATGAAAATGTTATCAAGAGGTTAACTTTTTTCTTTACTAGTTTGTTTTTTTAGTAAAAAGTACTTCTGGAAAAGCATATATTTGCGTTACAACCACCAAGTTGTTGTATTTGATCCTAGATTGTGATGTTGCAGAGCATGTGACATACCACTTTTTAACAGAAATTTAGCAAATCCTTATCAAAAAAAAATCCTTTCATCGCATGGAAATAAAATTTCAAGTCAATGCGTAAAACTGTCGAAAGAGGCGATTTCTTCATTTGGTGAAGAAATTTAAAAAATCCAGAAACACCCAAAATATTTTAGTCTTGCCAAATTTTGACCCAAAAATTGAGTAAAAGTCTTTTTTCAATGAAAATGTCAAAAAACCTTGAATTTTGCCAAGAAATAAAACATCAATTGATCAATTTTTCAAGTTCAAATCCGGGCCCTAGTGATGACAAGATTGCACATTTCAGGAAAATGCATTTTATTCCACTTTTTTCGATATTTGAATTATTTTGATTGATAT
>JAAGOF010000069.1:58281-89146 GCA_010645155.1 Tigriopus japonicus
GACCTTTGCAAACCCCTTACCAGGGCCCATACAAAGTCCTTTGCCGGGGCAGCAAAACTTTTCAGCTCGATTACGGCGGAAGGCCGGAAGTGGTGTCGGTAGCGAGCCATGTTCAACTGATTGAATAAACACAGTTCTGTTCTGACTTTACTTCCGAGCACATCCACTTCAAATATTTCATTTGTGCCATGATAATGATATACAATGACAAAACAAGAAACAATAACATAATACATGCATGCAGTCTTTAAAATAGTAATTCAAAAAAGTTTCGGGGATTACAAGTGCTTTTTAGAGTTCATATCAACAGCCCTTAATTTCACACAACCACTCAATAAGAATCACAAATCATCTTAAGAGCTCTTGAACAAGATGGAAAAGGGCTGTGTAGTAAATTGAAGGGCAGTGTCCACAAAGACATAACTTGTATCAATACAAAACCACACCAAGGAATGGCTTTTTCTCTTGATTATGCACACGAACTTCTTGAAAATCGTCTATTATTTGATAGAGGCCCGGTACTCCATGTCTCAGAGGCCAATTGATGACCAAGCAAACCAGAATTAATGGCTGTTCATGGGTGCCTATACAGGGTATGTCAGGTAAATCTGGACGACATTTTGAAGGCTATAGCTCCTAAACGTGTCAAGGAATCGTCATCAATTTCTCAGAGGGTGTTGACTAGACTAATACACAAATTTTTTTAATTAATATGTCCTCCGCTAACATCAATTGTTCTCTCGATACCGCTCCTGAATGTCTTGACAGCCACTGCGACCTCTGCGCGGTTGAGGTCCAGAAGTGGGGCACAGCCTCAAGCAGCTAGGACTGAACAGACTTGACCTTTTGGGACGTGGTGAAGAATGTGGTGGTGCCGTGGATGACTAGGGTGACAAGGGGCAGATCATTCACGTTCCTAAAAGACCCTGCCCCTGCCCACTAGGCCAAATCTGTTCAGTCCTGTCTGCTTGAGGTTGTGCCCCACTTTTGGTCTCCCCAGATGTAGCCCTCCAACAGACCGGACATGAACCCATGTGACTTCTACCTTTGGGGAGGATCGAGGAGGAAGCCTGTGCAACAAATCACAACAACCTGGAGTCCCTGAAGAGGTCCATCAAGGTCACCATGGCCAACCTCAACCGCGCGGAGGTCGCAGTGGCTGTCAAGACATTCAGGAGCCGTATCGAGAGAATGATTGATTCTAGCGGAGGACATTTTTTTATTGTGGGTGCTAGGGTCGGAGGTTTGAGCCTCGCCCGGCCAGCAAAGCCAGCCATCACATCTTCCAAATCATTTCCGATAGGCAATCTCGGGTCCGATATCAGATTGGTTCTCCGTCTGTGGGTGTGGATTAGCGTCTAAAAGTTTCCCTGAGAAAGGTCGGGGAGGAGAATCGAACCTGGGACCTCTCTCACTACAGGAAACTGCGCTAACCACGACACCACGTCTCCTCCCTGGTCTTTTCACATTAAATGAAAAAATTGTGTATTAGTCTAGTCTGCACCCCCTGAGAAATCAGTGACGATTCCTTGACACACTTAGGAGCTATAGCCTTCAAAATGTTGTCCAGATTTACCTGACATACCCTGTATGTCTAGCAGAATGTTCAAATAGTGAAACATTGAGATTGGCATGGCACAGTCCGAGAAACGAGGAAAGTGGTGAGAAGCAGGGAGAAGGGGGTTGCCTGGTTCTCTTGACCATTCACACCTTCATAGAGTTTTTTTCAGCTCTGTTCGAGAGTTTAAGTTTGACCACTTGTTCTAAGTAACTGTTTTCCACATTACGATCATGGTATTTAAAGATGCCTTTCTTTAATGTTAACAATCCATTAAAGTTGGCAAGCAATCATACATGATGAATATGAATTCTAATCGACACGAGCTGGAAATCAGGATTATTCACACTCATAATAGAATGACTTTAAAGCTCTAATGGTAAATTGGTGAAGCGTCCTCATTTGGGGTTTGTTTCTTCACAAAAATCATTCAACAGTTTGAAGTTTTCTGATGGCACTCCAACCTTGTTCTGCCAACTTATTCTGCCATGCAAGTAAATGGCCACACCCTTTTAGAAGGTAGGTCTAGTCCAGATTATTGGACACCTTGAAAAGAATTCACTTGATAACAGGCACTGACACAACTTTCTTCAACTTTGATTAAGGCACGAGTGATTGATCGGCAACTTTGTTTGGCTTAATGTTTGAGGGTGATGCGATTACATTTCAGAAAGGAAAGTGGAAGTTAAAATTTTCATTTTCAAGACATCCGATTGCATTGCCCATGGTAGTTAAACAATTGGAGTCTCGTAGGTTGGCTCAATTTAGGCAATTAGTTTCAATTAGTTTCAATATTGACAATTTAGATTACAGCTCCTCATATCATTTTGCAAGGTTGATCAGTTTTTGGCTCGCTGATGTGAACCTATGATTCAAAAATTTAAAAGTAGCGGGAAGATGATATTTTTACTTAGAAATTATAATCGCTAAGAAGTTGCATAGACTGCCCGATACCTAATTGACAGTGCTCCTTAAATTTCTCACATTATCTCCAAGATTAGGATGGGACATAAATAAGTCTTTGAAATTTCCATGGAAGTGCGCCATGATTTTGGATCACCGTGTTGCGTTGCTCATGAAATACGGGCCGGTTTAGAATAAGTGCTGAGTTGTGTTGTGTCGTGGTCGTTTGGATCCAAGGTAAGCCAATTTGGTAGATTGATTAGCCTTTATCTTCTTTCTTTTACTACTTTTTTTATTTTTAGCATTTTTTGTCGTACTCTTTTCGTATTCTTCTCTTTTTTTCAGTTTATTTTTATTTTTCGTACTATCTTTTCGTTTTGTGTCTTTTTCAGGTTTCTTTTAGTTCCTAAGTTCTTTTTATGTTTTTAATGTCCTTTTCATGCATACATTTTTAGTTATACTTGCATATTGATTTGTCTTGATGAGCGATCTTAATTATTCTTTTGTCTGTTTTAATCCATTATTTTTCTTCCATATTTGAGGATTTGTTCTTCATTGTATGTTATTCTTTGTCTTATCTCTTATCAGTTAGGTGTGAGATTGGTTGTCTGGCTCTCTCTTGAGCTAGGTTAGTCGAAACTCTTGTTTTTCTTCTTTCCTGTTGGCCAGAAAGGGTACTATTCTATTAGGTGACGTTCTGTCTTGTTGCAGTTAGGTGTGAAATTGTTTGGTTGGTTCCCTCTCTTGGGCTAGGTCAGTCTGGTCAGCTTCTTCACCTAGTTGTTGTTTCCTGTTAATCTTTATTCACCCCCCTTTCCCTTTTAGGAAATAACAAACATAGGCATAGTAAAGGAATCAGCTCCTTTCTAATTTACTGCAGATCCCCCCTTCTTCTCATTCCTTTTGTTAGAGTTGGTTGTTAGTTTTTCCTTCAATTACATGATGGACGCCATCTTGAGTCAGGTTAACGATGAGGCTAAGAAATGCCTGCATTTAGCCTTAGAAGGGAAGGACCCCTCTGTTGTAAAGAAGGCTTTTATAGTTGAGGCTCTGGTTGCTTGGGTTAGTCAGACCAGAAAGCTCGTTGATTCAAAGGTGGCCTCAACTGTAGACAACTCCACTAATATGGAGGAGATTGAGGTTGAGTTGGTTGAAGTAGCTCAACCAAAAATTGTCCAGGAAGCTCTAGCTTGTAAGGAAGTCTTGTAAGGAAGTGTAAGGAAAGTCTATATGTCAGGAAAGACTTACATTTTAGTCAGGTTCAAATGTTGAATGGAAAAGTAGAAGTTTTGATTTGTCACATCAAGGCTTTTGATCTTACGGTTGTAACAATGTATCGGCCACCTTCTTGTGGCTCCTCTTCATTTATACCAGCTCGCCAATTCATTGGAAAGGAGTTAGATCGAGAGGTTTGTTCTCGACTCTTTCAAGCTAGCGACTTCAATTTTCCGGCTAGCATTGTTGAGTGGGAGGTTAGTCGGGATGGGTACATTCCCATTTCGAAAACGGCATCGCTGTCTTTCGAAAAATAGGAAGAGTTTGCGATCTTGTGTAATCTCTCTCAGCACGTTGGTGTTCCAACCAGAGCAGAGTGTGTTCTGGACTTAGTTTTTTCCAATGACCCTGATCTGATCCAGCATGTCCATGTTGCTTTCAGATCATCACATTCTTGAAATAGGGTCCACCATTACTCAAAAGCCGGCGAGCTCTAGAGTTAAACCTGCTCAAAAGGTGGGCGTGGCCAAGTTTAAGTTCAAAGATGAACACTGGCCCATTATTGTTGAAAGATTAGGCGAGTTGGACTTGATTTCCATTCTGAAGCAGGAACCATCAATAGATGAAGCTATAAATAAGCTTATTTCACTTTTTGACGAGGTTTGTTTGTCCATCGGTATTCCAGAAATAGTGGCAAAAGGTAGGTCATTGTCTAGAATGGAACAGTGAAATCCAGGTTTGTAGCCGCTTTTTTAAATTTGGCGCTGGGGCCTCGCTCCCAGTTTTTTCCACCTGTGGTAGCTTGGAAAAAGTGCGAGTGGTTCAGTTAAAAAGTGATTAATCAGACTTGTGTTAAACCTATTGTCAAAATGAGAACAGAATTGACTAGGATAGAGACATATGTAAGTCATCAAACAACCGATCTCAAAATTGGTTGGTGAAATGCTGAGCATTTTTGGATCTAAAAAGATGATCTCCAGTTCTTGACTGCATTCAGTGATGGCAAATGAATGAATGTCGTGCTTCTGCCACTAGGCAAAAATACTTGCAGAAAATGGCAGAACTTCATGCAAAAGAGGGAAGACCTTCTCCAACTAATCAACTGAGCTTTTCGAGTCCTAACCATTCCTTCTCAAAATAATTTTGGATCGTCAACATAGGATGAAATACTGGCGTTTGTAGCAAGGTTATCAAGAGGGGCAATGAAAATGATGGAAAAGAGCAGACCAACAATGGAACTTTGGGGTATGAAGAATTTTAAATGAAGGTTACAAAAATCGCCACTAGATGGAGCCAAAACGGCCAAATTCTCTTGATTGCAGATCTATCCTCAACTAACACTTGTTGCCAAAATTGTAGCTTCCATCTGAAAGTGGATTTCTCTTTATATTTCAAGTCTTTTAGAGCTCAGCTACGACATTATTGTGTTCAAAAATAAAAAAGCCATGCTGAGTAATCACAAATTACGGCCAAAGACTAAATGGAAGCGCCCACAACTGTTTCTACCTCAAGATGGCACTGATTGTCATTTTCTCTTTGATTGAAGCTTAACTCTGCTTCCTTAAGAAGGCTTGCTCTGATGGTGAGTAGTTCATTTTGAGAACAAAAGAACACACCCAGGTAGGATGTGCTGAGGGCATGCTAAGTCATGTGAGAGCCATCTAGGTGAAGCAAGTGTTTTTTTAAATTGTTCATGCCACTCAATGATCCTTCAGCCTCAGGATTTGCTTCCTTTCACTAATGAAGCTTTCAATCCCACTCTGGATCTTGCCCTGCTTCCCACTGTTTGAGTTGATGAAGCAAGACCATGAATTATGCACCTTATCAAAGGTCATGGTAAAGTCAAGATAAACTACATCAACTGGCTGATGACTCAATGACTCATTGACCAAATGTCCATGAACTGTTCTAAATTGTTAATCAATTGGATGATTACTAAAACGTGGTGTCCTGGGGGAAATGATATCATAGACTTTCAAACAATCTACAAGCTTAGACTTCATTTGCATTCTCAAAAAAAAAAAATTGCAAACTGCAGGCCAAGGAAATGTGCCTATCATTACAAACAAAAACATATATCTGCTTTATAATGCAACAACATGAGCTAAATTTAATGCAAAGGGAAATTTGCCCTGATCCAGGATTCAAGAGATTGAGTTGGAGAAACAAGGAACAAGAATCTGTCAAATGGCAAGAAATGACAAATTCATCAAAAGCCAAAATTTGCAATCTCTGTTTCTTAAAAGCTCTGTGCGCCCAACTCTCTTCGACAATAGAAGCGCACTTGTCATGAAACAAAACGTCTGATGTTGAGGACGCACAAACCATTGACTACTTTTTTGAAAGTTTGGAAACTGTTCAGGTACTTAACAATGTTTCAAAGATTCCATGAACATCCTCCACATTTTCTACACAACTTATGTGAAGAAGATATCATAATCGAAAATGCATCTATTCCCAAACCTATTTTGTCAGATATTTGTTTGCAAAAAAGACGTACAGCTGAAGATTATCAACGTTTCGTCGTCAATCATTAACCTCTAAAAACAGGGATGAGTGGTAATTTTAGAGGGTGGAGGTTTGGGCTAACTTCACTGCCATCATGAACAAGGTCATCTACAGGGTGTACCACTTGAAAACTGGCCTAGGAAAGTATATTTGAGTAAAATATATTTTTCTTAGAAGTGCCTTGTCAATGAAATTCACCTAGTAAAAGCAAGCTTATGCCTCTTTTTAATCCATTCTCAGTTTCGAAATGTGTCTTTTTGGGGGCAAGATTATTAATTTGCAGTAAATGTTGCTCCCTCCTTTTTGGGATCTCAATCCTTATCCACTTTTCAATTGTAATGGCTTCCATGAGAGAGAAAATAGTAAGGTGCAAATTTCAAGTTCCTATATGCAGTTTTCAGCCATATTTTATAAGATGAGAAAAAAGAAATAAAGATTTAAACTCAAAGAGCCATATTGGAAAAAATGGACAAATACAAATGACATCAGTATTGCTTTACCCTCAAATTCGAAATATGCAAGTTCATGTCATTTCATTTGCTATTTTAAGGTTTCCAGCTATTGTATTAGTCATTTTTAATGTTTCCATATGCTGTATGTAGGTCTTTGAAGGCTTCGTTTTTTTGCCATTTATTTTCAACCTTTGACATTTGATAATAAAAGCCAATCTTAGTGCCTTTATTGCAATATTGACAACTATATGGACAGATAGAAGGCACCAATGCAGAATGATTCCATTGATATATTTTAGGCCGTTTTCATTTTCTTTGTTCATTTTAATATGGCACACCCTGCAGACGCACTTTCTAAGCTCCCTTGTTGAGAAGCGACTGACTCTCTCTTGATTATCGCGATCAGGAAAATTGAAATGTGCACACACCTGGCTCACAACTGCTTGATGCTAATATGTCCAGTCGTATCGGTCGTACCCCCGAATTATGCATTTCCTTGACTTCGAAGTATCACAAGGCCAAAAAGCTGGATCTTACGAGACATAAGATATATATCACGTAGTATTGGTAACACTAAAGGCCAACTCCTGCTAAAAATGACCAAAATTGGGTGTGGAATACTTTCAATTTGACAAAAGTAATGGCATGCTTATTCTTCAAGTCAGTGATTTGTCGCATAATTTACGAGTGTACAGTCGTACCCAATCAGTTATAACATTGCCTTGTTTTAGATCCCAAAATACTCAACATTTCATCAACCAATTTTGAGATCGGTTGTTTGATGACTTACATATGTCTCTACCCTAGTCAATTCTGTTCTCATTTTGACAATAGGTTTAACACAATTCTGATTAATCACCTTTTAGCTGAACCACTCGCACTTTTTCCAAGCTACTAAAGGCGGAAAAAACTGGGAGCGAGGCCCCAGCGCAACATTTAAAAAAGCGGCTACAAACCTGGATTACACTGTTCCATTCCAAAGGTTAGAAAGTTGTTCAAACGGAGTTGTCAGCTTTTGAATAGACTTCGGCGTACTTCAAATCCAATTGTTGTAGCTAGCCTCCAAAATAAATTGAACGTGTTTCAAGCTAAGATTAGGGCCTCCATTGATTCTGGTCAGATTGAAAAAGAAAGTAGAGTTGTCCAGGAGGTTAAGACTAATCCAAAGGTGTTTTTC
Organism: Tigriopus japonicus; assembly: GCA_010645155.1. NCBI lineage: Eukaryota > Metazoa > Arthropoda > Copepoda > Harpacticoida > Harpacticidae > Tigriopus > Tigriopus japonicus. Next base: position 66,095 of record JAAGOF010000069.1, read on the forward strand.
TCGTTTGCAAATAGAAAGAGAAAAATGAAGCATCCTGTAGGACCTTTTGAGGTCGACGGTAAAACCGTCTATGATGGTGAGGTTATGGCCAATATGCTTGGAGATCAGTTCTCAAGTGTATTTTCAATTCCAAAAAGGGTAGACAGAGTAGGCCATGACTGTAGCAATGTTGTTGATGAGGCTGGCATTGATGGCCAGGATAATCGATTGGAGGATTTGGTAGTCAAAGATCAAGATACTCTTGAGGCCATCAAGAGCTTAAAACTCTCGAGTTCTCCTGGACCTGATGGTGTGACAACTCAGTTTCTAATGAAATGTTCACAAATTCCTGCCCCTGCTTTCTCCTACTTGATGCGTTGCATCTTAGATCAGGGCAAGTTTCCCTTTTCTCTAAAAGTAGCTCATGTCGTTCCTATCTTTAAAGGAAGAGATAAGTCACTCCCTAGTAATTATAGGCCCATTTCTCTGACTTCCAGTATTGCAAAGGTGTTTGAGAAGATCATGAAGTCCAAGCTTGTTGAGTATTTGGAAGCCCATGATATCATTCCCCACAGCAGCACGGGTTTCGAGCCCATTTTAGTACAGTCACCCAATTGGTTGATCATATTGAGCAGATCTTTGGAGGGCTCGAAAGTCACGAGTCAGTTGATGTAATCTATCTTCACCTTGCCAAGGCCTTTGATAAGGTAGATCATGGTCTTTTGCTAGATCAACTCAAAGAGTTTGGGGTCCAGGGTAAGGTCCTGAATTGGATTGATAGTTTTATGAGCGAAAGGAAGCAATTGGTTAAGTTTGAATGATCTTTTAGTGGCATGTTTGATGTCAAGTCAGGTGTTCCACAAGGTTCAATTTTAGGTCTGCTCCTGTTTATTCTCTTTATTGCTCCTCTCCAGAAGTTTAGAACAAAAGCCAGTATTTCTTCATATGCTGATGACACAAAATTAGTTTGTGGAAGGAATGGTCAGGACTCAAAATGTTTAGTAGATGACTTGGAGAAAATCTTGGGTTGGCGAGAGTAACATGGCATTGAACGTGATGAAATTCCGTACAATTCAAAATCATATGTTCCGCTCAAAGACAATGGAGGTTGTGATATTGAGCAAGTATCGTCCATGAGGGATTTAGGAGTTGTCGTCCAAGATAATGGAAAGTTTGATGAGCATATCCAGTTGAAAGTGGGGAAGGCATTTCAAACGTGGGGCTGGATCTTTCGCACTTTCAAGTCCAGAGATAGTATTACGATGCTAACTCTGTACAAATCGATTGTTCAACCGCATCTTGAAAATGCTTCCCCCATTTGGGCTCCAATGAGTTCAGTAGGTTTGCAAAAGGTCGAGCAGGTCCAAAGATGTTTTACTAGGTACATCACAGGAATGAGACAGCTCTCGTATTGGGAGAGACTCCAAAAGTTAAGGCTATACAGTACTCAGAGAAGGTATGAAAGGTATCTGATACTGTATGTCTTCAAGAGCATTCATGGGCTCTGTCCTAACCCAGGATTTGAGATCAGTTGTAGCGATCGTAGAGGTTTTACATGCGTTCTGAGAGCACCTCCAAATCTTAAGGAAACTAAGCTAGTACGAACAATGAAGTCCTTCTCTCTTCTTTTTCGGGCTCTTTCATTGTTCAATTTGTTACCCATTAGTCTTCGTCGGCAATATGTAGGAGCTGATCCTCTAACAGCATTTAAGGCAGGATTGGACAAATTTTTAAATACTATTCCTGACCAACCCACTATTCAAGGGTTGTACAGATCTGCCAACAGTAACTCATTGGTAGATCAAATTTCATATAAACGGTAATTATATAAACTATTTTAATCCTTTACTCTCTTTACAGGGAATCCAATTCCTTGTAGCGGTATTAAAAAATCCCCCCCCCCCACAAAAAAAAAATGTTGAATTTTTTAAATTCATATTTATAATCTTGCAACCTCACAGAGTTGGGGTTCAGATAATTGCTAAGGGGAAGAGAGGGCATGGGAGTAATTGCCGTCAGCGACCCTGTCAATTTGCAGAATTGCTGCCGTTAGCACTCTAGGCTTGCCAAAAACTTGCCTGAATTTTCAAGGGTCAGATTTTCGAAAAATGTTGCATTTAAGACCAATGCATGGATTACGAATGTTGAAGAGTTTGCAGAGGAAGTACAAAACACTCGAAAAAAATGGAAACCGGCAATTAAAGAAATGATTTCCTTTTATGTTTAGTTGCCACAAGAACATGTCGCTTCTGGCCATCTTTTTATTCCAATACAGGCGTTCCTACTTCAAGAAATTGGAAGAGCCCCTTCAATTTATGTAATAAAATTTTAGAGACAAGCATTTAAACATAATTACTTTTTTGAAAATGTCAAGATTTGCCACTCCAACTTCAAGTTGTGTAGATGAGAAAGGCATTGTTGCAACAACTTTGTTTAAATCTTTGTTTAGTCTAACTTTCATGCTCATCAGAAACCTACGGCTTTTGAACTTTTTTGCTGCCAAAATAAGTGTGGCGAAATCTTACAAAATGCTACAAAAGACAAAAATCGAATGTTATAACAAAAGGGTGATATCATTCATACTAATGTGAAGTTAATTGAAGAATATACTATTGCATTATATGTCCTTGTGTAAATCGTTGAACATTTGAATGTACAATAATGCAATCGTGATAATAGCACTATTTTAAATCTCGGGGTTTGGTCACTTTTTCATGGTATACCAAATTTGACATCACAAGTAATTACTCCCATTGCCATATGCTTCAAATTACTCCCAATGCCATTCGTTCAGTCAATCAAGTTGAAATTAAGCATGTGAACTTTAATTAACGTGTCATATAGCTAATTTGATCGATTTTTTTCTCTGACTGGCCCACAGTTCCAAAAGCAGTTTTTGAGAAAATTCGGTGCCGCCAGGTATTCCGACATCTTTGACCTGGTCCGTTCCTTTCTAATACTATTGTTTCATTTGTGAGAACTAGAAATGTACAGAAACAATATTTATAAAGAAAATGTCGATAATTTTGGTTTTGGTTACTATTACCAAAGCAAAGTTTAAATATGAACATTTGAAAAGTAAAATTGTTTGTGCTAAAAAATCCATGACTTGCCATAATTCAAACTTTGATACAATAGTTATTTGCTTTCTTATCTTCTAAAATCAGAAATTCTTGGGATATTTTTATGTTTGTTAAGTATTTTTGACTCTTTCAGTTTTATTAAAAACCAAATTTCTGTTTACAGGCTTTGTCTACAACTTGAGGAGGGGCAGAAAGCATAACTTGCCTCAAAAGAAGATTAGATTTGTGATGGAACTAGAACACCAACTACGGAAAAACAGCTCTTTAAACTTAGAATGGATGAATCCGGATGAATCAGTGTTTCAATAAAAAATGGATCAAATAGGGCCTCTAACCAAAGGGCTTCTTGTCAAAAGAGAAATCAAAAAGTTAAGTTCAAATCAAAAGTGGCTGACCACAAAATTCTTAAAATGCAAAGTTCACTTGAAATTTAAACTGTTCATATGTTTGATGTTGAGTGATTGCAAATCTAAAAAAATAAGAAAAATAAGTTGCAAAGGTTTCTGAACCAAGAAATATTCAACTTTGGTGTGAAATTTTTTGGTCTTTCCAATGCATGTCTGCTTTTGGTTTTGGTAGGCATAAGTGAAACTGAAACAAAAAAAGCGCTTTTGGTCCATCAGTAGTTTCAAATGAATCCTAGTAAATTTGGAGGAATATCGTTTAAATCAGTGTTTGGTTTCATACTAAACTATTCAAGAAAATCAATCTTTTATAATTGTCATCAAAAATAAGTGCTGCATGGCTTGACAGTTTTTGTTTTCCCTTTATGATTTTTTTTCAATATCTATGCATTAGAAATTTTTGAAAGCAAAGTTTTTAACCAGTTTGGACTAGTAGTAAAAATATATATTTTGTGTCAATTCCAGCAAAATAAAAGTCAAGAAATAGATTCAAATATTCACTAATGGGCACAATAGCCGCTGCAGTCCCTTTTTTTGTATTTGAAAAAGTAGCATTGTTCGAGCATTTTCTATTTTCCAACTAGCATTTTAGTCGCATTGACATCGTCGCTCCAAAAAACCTGGCCACCCTGGCCGAGAGGCTTCTCCAGGACCTGGCAACCCTGATGAAATGGTCTGTGATCACGTGAAACGTCTGTGATTTCTGCTCCACAGCAAAACTGCAACTTTATCCGAGCCCTAGTGATCAGTATGCTCTGTCAAGGATTTCTTAATACCGGATCTGAAACCGCATTGGAAAAAATGCCTGTCTCAAAGTATGCGTCATTCAGCCAACCCAAGCCAATTCTTATTGGGCAGGATTGGCCACATCTGCCATTCAAAAGGTGACGAAATCTTTGACCAGCAGACCGCATGATTTTATCTTATGACAGAACAACATCTCAAACAGCTCAAAGTACTCTTTGAGTTTATCATGGAACTGTGGGAATGCAATTTAAATCTTAGCCTAAAACTATTTGAGTCCTTTAATAGAAGCAAATCTAATGAGAAACCCATGTTTTGTAACTTAGCATGGGCATGAGGATGAAAGAGAGTCTACTCAGAATATATAGAACTACAGATGAGGTAACTTTATGTGTTATACAGAATAGATATTAAAAATGAGGCAATGAGAACATTGGAAGAGGTGGAATAACTATTGGGACTGTTGACAGATTAGAAGTTTGCTACCTCAATATCTGTACACTTGAGGCATATTAATGCACAAAGGGGTATAAATTAAACTTAATTATGGCATATCAAGTGCAAGAGAGCTATATAATCAACAATTGCTTACAATTACAATGTGTCATTAAGGTATATCAAATATTTCATGAAGAAATTACCTATCTGAATTATTTAAATGGATATTTACATATATTCAAATTGGATTGTCTTATGTTAAAATTATGTTAAAGTTTAATGATTTCAGTTATCTACCCATGCATGAGTATTACAACAATTTCAAAACTGAAAATCCTTTACAAGGGAGATGTGGAGACTGGAAATAAGCTAGAGAAAAGATAACTAAGTTGTTGAGATCTAACATAAGTCTGAATTAAGTAAAGTGCGCGACATGATGTCTGTAGAAAATGTTGCGTGGCCGTCAGCCGTCCAGAAGTTCCGTGGTCTATGGCTCTGGCAAGCCTATTTTTTGCAATCTCGGGAAAGTGAAATATCCGCTAGAGGCGCGGCAATCGTCCGACTCGTAGCGCCATCTAGCGGAAAAAGTTCAAACTAGATTTCCACACGGGATCTGTGTTTCGAAGTTTTGTCTTTAACGCTAGATTCCCCAATTAACCTTGATCAAAATTTCAGCTGATTCCACAAAATAAGCGCCTCTTGGGGTCAGCTTGAGACATAGTTGCCAGCTAGCGAGTGTGTTTTAATGCCACCTTTGGCAAAACTGTGGTGAAATAGATCCTTTCCTTAGATGTTTACATTTCTTTGCAATGGCATTATGATATCAAACTCCAAATTTTGGAGAAATGTTGATGTCAAGAAAATCTCTAACGGTTTGCCAATGAGTGGCATTAAAACACACTCGCTAGCTGGCAACTATGTCTCAATCTGACCCCAAGAGGTGCTTATTTTGTGGAATCAGCTGAAATTTTGTGCAGGGTTCATTGAACTTCAACCATGAAAAAGGACTGGAAACATGGGGAATAATTTTGAAATATGAGTATTTAATTGATGTGGTACGTTAATGTTATGTTTTAGAATATGAGATATTGTGTTAAATTTTTGATCTTGTGATTAAACCTCATTTCAAGTGGAGGATCGAAGACTTTGGTTGCCATTCCCGTGTCAGGTTTTCACTTGCCTCTTTAAAGTCCAAGTCACGGTGATCCTGTTACTGGACTGTGTTATATAGAAATTAAGTAATAACTTGGGCCCGGATTTGAACTTGAAAAAATGGTTTTTTTTATTTTTTTTATTTTTTTCAGCAAAATTTAGCGAAAATCAAGTTTTTGGGCTTTTGGGGAAAATTTTCAATTTTTTTCGCACTTTCATGTTAAGAATGTTTTCAGATTTTGGCGAACAAATTTGGCAATTTTCAAATGTTTGGGCAAAATTTGGCAAATTCCAATTACTTCGGGCGTATAGAAAGTTTTTCAATTTCTTCAAGAAATCAAAACTCAATTCTTTCCACCTATTTACTTCTTAACTTGAAATTCTATTTCCATGATGTGAACTGGATTTTGTGGCTGTTCTTTTTTGCTAAGCAAACTATATTTCTTTTTATAAAAATGGTTTGTCACTTGCTCTGGCACTTCACAATTTAGTGTCAAATGTAACAGGTAAGAGGTTTTAACCTTCATCTATGCTTTTACAGCTATGTACTAAAAAAATGCAAAGGTTAAGCAATAAAGTGAACCTTTTGAAAACGTTTTTTATGCCATAGACCACTCTCGACAACCCTGTTTGGCAAGTTTTTCCTGTATTTGTAAAAAATTGAAAAAGTTTCTTCAGACATCTTCAGACCTAACCTCTGCCCATTCCTCCAATACTATGTCTCTTGAAAAAGTAACCTCTCAACAGTGTAAACTTTTCTGTGCTGGCCAGAGGGTTTGATGTATCGTACTCTAGAACCTTTTTTTATTTACTATATAAAGAAAACGGATTATGCAACTTGGTTAAAACCCAATTTGTAATTTAGGATTGGTTTTTTCAAGCTCCAGTTTTGCTTCAATCATGTACTTTCTAACTTTATATTCCCATTTTCATGTCAATGAACTCATATTGTTTTCGTTTTATAAGATTGAAGTCAATTATTTTTTGGTTTTGATCAAGTATTTTATGATTTTGATCAATTATTTTCCGATTTTGATCAATTATTTTCCGATTTTGATCAATTATTTTCCGATTTTGATCAATTTATAAATCAATTTTTTGGCTCGAAAAAATCAAGTTCAAATCCGGGCTCTAGTAATAACACATTCTAATGAACGGAAATTTTTTCAAGTTAAAAGGTGAATCGAATCTGATAGAACGTGATAGAAAAGAACGGAAAAAACGTACGAACAGAAACAAGTTATCAAAGAGGAAGCAGGAAAGCGAACTTGATTTAAATCATCAAGCTTTTCCCTCTTGTCATTAGGTTTGTGAGCTAATCACAAGAAAAAAGAAAACATATGATAACAAACTTAAACTAATGACCGAATAAGCTTGGAAGAGTGTGTCTGTCTGTTCCGTCAAGGTGACTACTGATGGATTTTGAGTAGGTATTTTGCCATACTTTTGCCATTTTGGTCCTTAAGGGTCAAAAACCTGACCACTGCTAAATTTCTCAAAGGGCAAGAAACCTAATCTCCAAGAAAAAAGGGCCAACACTCCAACTCGAAACCCATCACTAATGTTGACCCATCTTTCGAAATGCCTTTGGATGAATCGTCTCCTAACATGAACTCGTGTCCCAAGTTTGATTGCCCTTCCTGCAGAACCTTCCTCTCCCTGTGAAGTACAAATAGTTTGAATTTTTATCGCTAGATGGCACTAGAACGAGTTGGGCTATTGCTGCGCCTCTAGCGGATATTTCACTTTTCCGAGTATGCAAAAAATAGGCTTGAGTATGCTCTGGCAGCGAAATTGTACAAGTACCAAGAAAAGAAAAAAGTTTCAGGTATACTTGTGTAAAGTATTTTTGAAATTGATTGACTCGTTATAAAACTTTGATTTTGTTTTTAAGAATGACTCACCCACCCATGAGAGACACGCTCTATTGGGTCATCTTTATTTTATGCCCCATGACAAATAAAGGGTTACTCAAAATACAAAAACGGCGCAAAACTTTTGAAATTATCAGTTTAAGGAAACAACATCTTTAGGTAAACTCATAGCAAGTCTTTTTTTAACTTTCTTTGCCATTTGGATTTGTCACTTCAGGAAATTTTATCTTCCATCCCAAAACATGTTATTTGTTATATACTGTGACAACACATTTTATTTACCACTTCAGCAAATTTTGTTTATTCTGTTGTTGAAATTCATTGACTTGTTTAGAATGGTTTTGTATGGCTCTGTTTATTCCAAAACAGGCCTTTTTCATTGTTCTATAAGTTCGGAGGAGCCTTTTTAGATTCAAGCATAATTCGGATTTTTAATTTTTGGAAAATGTCAAAATTTGGCACTCCAACTTTAAGTTCTACAGTTGAGAAAGGCATGGTAGCATTTAATATGCAAAAATCAATTTTTTCTCACTTCCACGCTTATTAGAAGTAGGTATCTTCAAAACCTTTTTCCCACAAAAAGGTGGCGAAATCTGATCAGGGCTGCCAAGTCATCGGAGACAAAAAACGCCAGATGAACCAGTCAAAAACGCCAGAAAAACGTCAGATTCCAGTTTCTTTATTATGCGTCTATTTTAGACCACATTTATCATGTATCAACCTTTCATCAACAAACTTAGCTTAGTTGAACTTAATCATTGGGTTGGATTCATCCTTTGGGTTGATAAAGTTGAAAACAACACCCTCTCAACACGTTTGCTCTCAATAACAATTAACTAATTTTGAACTGACTGATAAGAAATTTGACTCAAACGACTCAAACGATCAGTACGACCAAATAAGAAAACAGAAAATTAAGTAAGCCACCACCATATTCAAAACAACTGATCAGGAGTGTGCTACTTTCGGGCAAGTAAGATGCCCAAAAGATGCCCAAAAATAGTACATTTGTTAGCAGCAAACATATTTGTCAATTTTCTATTTTTAACCTTTTGGCAAAGTTTTGTTTTCTTTGCCATTTCTTCAGTTTCCTATGCTACTGTTCTGTCTATTTATGCCATTGCCATTTTACATGCTTATCAAAACACAATGTTTCATGAAGAAAATAAGAAAAATATGTCTTCAAACTTGACCGAAAAAGTCAATCAAAAAGCTTTGTCGGAGACACGCAAATCAAATTTGTTTTGCAATTATTTGCTGTTTTTTTTAACTTTCTTTGCCATTTGGATTTGTCACTTCAGGAAATTTTATCTTCCATCCCAAAACATGTTATTTGTTATGTACTATAACAACACATTTTATTTACCACTTCAGCAAATTTTGTTTATTCTGTTGTTGAGCTTCAAAAGTATCTTTAGTTCGCTCAAAATCTGTTTCGACAATCCAACAACTCTCTCTTTCTTTATATAGGAGCTACTTTTGGTTCTTTGGTTGAAGCAACAGGCACCAATCAAAAAAGATGGTATTGAAAGAAATTGCCACATAAGTCAAAAACTGGTCACACTATTTCTTATAACTTTGAACTCTCTTGAGGAGTGAACCGAATGGCGCTGAATCCTGCTAGAATCAGCGTGACAAATTGTGTTTCAACTGATCCTAAAACTCCAATTTAAATACGCTAAATTTCACGATTTTCATGTAAAAATCGCCAGAAACCTGTCAAAATGTTCTTGCCCGCCAAACTAAATATTCCTTCCGCCAAAGTATGGCGTAAACCGCCAGAATACCGCCAGATTTTTCTGTCCTGCCAAAAAAAATCTCGCCGCCAAACGAGGCCTCAAACCGCCCGATACACCAAAATCTGGCGCCCCAAACCGCCATCTGGCAACCCTGAACCTGATCACTACTGTGCGTCCTTAATAAACTGTTAATTATTTATGCGTAAAATTGTGCAGTGAAAATATAAACACTTCAAAATTTTGAGGTTTGGTCCCTATTTCCTAGTACATCAAAACTGACGTCACGAATAACTAGAGGAATTAAATCCATTAGACGGCGAGAATTACGTGTTGGGTATAACGGCTAGTCCTCTTTGAAAGAGGTGCTTTTTGTGCCTCATCATTGAGTGATGAACTTTATTCTAAAAGTGTTTTGTCGTCATATTTTAGAATGTAAAAAAACGATTATATCTTACATTGTTTCAAAAGATCTATTTCTTGGTTCCCTTTACATGATATGAATTGATAAAACACCTTGATTCTGGACTTCAAGAAATGATTCATATGGTATTTGAGTTTATAGAATCGTTGATTGCGTCATGCTGAGAGTTCATAGAAAACTAAAGACATTTTACTTCAATGAAAGAGTGGTTTCTTCTTAGGGAATGAGTTCTGCACAAAGCAATCCTCCAACTGTGATTGATCTGGAATCTACGATGGTTAACTTGAAGTTATGAGAAAAAAATGATCATATGTAGAGCGGCCGAAAATATTTAATTTTGAAAGCCAAATATTTAAATAATATTTAACGAAAAAATATCAAAATATTAAAAAAAAATATTTAAATTACAACCAAATATTTAAAAAATATTTAAATTTGCAAAGAATTTGGAGCAATAAATTGTATTTTTGAAAATTTTGATTTAAAAATCCAAATATATGATGAAAAATTGGCAATGGCAAAAATATTAGTAAATAAATCTTCAGTGCTAAAAAATCATACCGGGCACTGAAAATTGGTTATTCTTGGCAGTTCCTACTTATACCCTACATTTGATTAATACATTTTACTGCCTAAGGTTTCGTTGAATATTCAAACTAGAGTTTCCGGTTTTTTTCCTGTTGGAGTTACGGTTTTCTATTTAAGATTTAAATAGATTTAAATTTCTTTCTCGAGCAACTCAGAGTGATTGACTCGCATCCTTACGAGAACGTGGATGATGAAAGAAATCCATTAATGTAATTTTGAGACATAGCAGACCAAGTATTTATTTCCCACGCATATTTTCCATTTTTACTTTGCCTATGCCCATCAAAAAAGAGTCATAAAAGATTTAAAAAATGGAAGATTTTGACAATGTAGTTTTTGGAAAGGTCAGATTTTATGTCAAAATTTCAAAAGATTTGCTGAAATTGTGGAGATTCTTGGAATATTTCAATGAAAAACGGGAATTTTCCTTTAATTTTAGAGGAAAAGGCCCAAATATTTAAAAACTGCTCAAAAACGCAAAATATTTAAATTAAATATTTTTTATTTAATTAAATATTTTCGGTCGCTCTAATCATATGTATCAATCATGAATGTTTAAATTTGAACTTCAAAGTGAAGCAAATTCCAAACCTAGGATTTATCTTTGAATTCTGATTAGTGATGGGAGGCAAACAGGAGCTTGGGCAAGCGGTCCGGTACAGTACCTTGGACTTGCCGAAACTTGGGTCTACTTGGGTGCCTGTACAAGTATTTTTCCCACCTTACAGGTTTGCCAAATTTGCTAGGAATGAAGACTAAACCTTCGGCATCAGAATTTCAATTAACCAGAAAGTTTCAGCGAAATAGGGCCCATGCCCTTGTTAGGATGGATTTTTAGATGAAAATACACAATTCAAAGCTTTTGTATCGAGAAATGCAAAAGCTTTTGAGAATATTTCAAAAAAAAAAAAGAGTTGGCATCTTATATTTTTTTCTAGCAACTCTGAGTGACCGAGCTTGTTCCCAAGTGTGACTGTTAAATCTCATTCTTGATTGGCCCGAAAAGTGTATTCATGTGTGGCTAAGAACGGAAACTAAAGAAAAAACATGGTTTTGCAAATGCTATCCAAATCAAAATATTTTTTGTTTCACTTCCACTGTTTATTGCTAAATTATTAAGGTCAAAAGATCATTGAAAATGCAACTTGACATTCTTTTCTTCTAAGTCACACTGCAAGCATCTGAAATCTTCTAAGAGCAACTGCCGGCAACTGCATCTTCCAATGTTCCTTGAGCTTGGGAAGTGTATTGGTGTATTGCCCAAGTAATGCTTGTCAACAACTTGTGCTTGGGGTGTCTGTGATGACTCATTACTTGCCCAAGTCACATCACTAATTCTGATCCGTCTACCAAAGGACCAACGTGACCATTTCCGCATTTTTTTAAATCACAAAGCTGTCAGAATCTTATTTCTGCTGAGACTTTTGTGTTGGCTCTGATTCATTTTACATTCGGTGTTATGAGATAGATGCAAGAACTGAAATCTTGTTCAATAATGCTCAAAGGTTGCACGTTATTTTCATTTTTCTGGTTCAGCTTGAAGTTTCAGCTTATGGTACTGGGCCTCTAATTCGTCAAATTGCACCATTTTCGGATTTATGCTAAAATTGAAAAAAAGATTTAACTCTTGTGAGCACATGTTTTTTCACAACTTTTGTTGCCAGACTCACTTGTTCGAAGCTATGATTTAATTAGACAAGGTATCTTGGGTGACCCCTGCACGTTTAAAAAAATTGACGTCAAGGGCGAGAAACTCGTGAAAATCCAATATTTTGTAAAGTAAAGATGTTGCTCATACTCATATTTCTATATTTGGTGAACATTTAACCAGAAAAAATGATAAATTTCGATTTAAGAGAGCTTAGCTTTGAAAGATACATCATTTTTGTCATGTTGCTCGCTCTGGACGCTTATTTTCCATGTACACAGGGGTCAAGCAACATACTTTGCCTAATTAAATCATAGCTGCGAGCAAGTTTGTCTAAGAACAAAATTTGTAAAATAGCACCTGCTCACAAGAGAAAAATCTTCAATTCGAATTTTTTCACAAATCCAAAAATCGCGTATTTAAACGAGTTACAAGCCTCTAGTCTGGATATCCCTCGTGGGTATGAAATATCTGTAGCTGCCCTTGCGTTTTTAGGCAAACACTTGATGTCATCATATTGAACATCTGTACACCTTTACAATTTAGGTTACTATGCTGTTAAGTTTACTTCATCGTCTAATGTTGTCATAAGTTTCCATTCGTTAAGTTTTGTGAAGAAGAAAGAAGTTTTAGGCGCTCTATATTAAAACAACCTTGTAAACTCAACCGTTAAGTCACAGAGTTGACGAACTTTGCGACTGAAAAAAATAATGACAAGGGTTATGACTCCTTGAAACGTAATTTACCCGAAAGTTGAGCATTTCTTTTGAGACCCTGCTCGTCCACTTTGGTCGTATCAGTTGAGCAACCTTTCACCAAATTGAGTGAGGGTAATTCAGTGCCCGCTTCTAAAGATGGAGAATCCGGTATCGATCTTTTTAACCCCATGGAATTTGATAGTCGATAGGAATCCAATTCCGTTGGAGCCAAGAGACTGGTAAACCGTCTTTTTACGATTGGGGTTTCCATCACCTTTTCAAATCCTGTACTGATGAAAAGGAGACGTAGCTGGAACTGTAACTGGAGCAGCAATGGAAAAGAATTTTGATAAGCGCTAACTTCCTGCAAAGGAAGAGTATTTTTTATTTATCGTGTGTTCATGGATTGTCCATTGATGTGAACACCAAATTTTCATTTTAGACATGCAATTTATGTATTCTTGACTAAAAATAAATGATTTTTCGCCCCAATTCTAGTTCTTAAAATGTTGGCCATGATAATGTTTTTGCCACAAAAATCCCAACAAAGATATTTTCTGCTTAACTAATTTTGAAAGAAAGGTGCTATCAATCAAAGGTTTATAGGGGAAACGTGTTGGATTAATGTTAGGTTTTACGACCGTCGTAGCGGGCTGTCCATGATTTTGAAACACCTGCATCCAAAAAGGAAAAACAGGGCGAAAAGAGCTTTGCTCCTCTCTATCAAAATTGACTACTGTTAAATTGGTCCCAGGATCATTTTCATATGACTGATTTTCGCTCTTTTTGTTAATTTTCTTAACCTCGTCGGGAACACCTGTGTCAAGTAACTTTTTGTTAGCAAATGTGATTCGTTGCTCCAAATCAGTTTCACTTGTTTTTGCACTCTTGTGAAGAGGAAGAATATCCATTGAAAGTTCAGGCTCCAGGTCGTTGACCAATGGTCTTCTTGAGAAAGTCTTTGCTGATGACAGTTTTTTCTTGTTGATAACGCCTGAATTTAAAGCCCGGGATTGCCCTTCTGAAGTGATTCGAGATGCTCGTTCAATTTCTCTTTCTTGAGATGAAAATAGTTCACCCACGGAAGAAGCTGGATCTGTAGGAAAGTTAATATTGCCAAGTCCTACATTCGTTCCCAATCGTTTTTTCGTTTGACCATTTTTTTCCTTTAATTCCATTGCATAATCCGAATCTTGTATTGGATATTCTTCTGAACTATTTTGGTGATTACGTTCACCATCGGTTACTTCTTGAAAAGAAATCACTGACGGTTTTTGATGTATTTCGGGTTTAGAAGCCTCTTTCTTCCTTTTTAAATCAATTCCGCTGGATTGAACTTCCGACGCCATCAGGATTTTTTCATATGAATTTGTGCTTTCTTTTGAGATTTTCGAGACGTTTAAATTTCTTTCAGGTGGTAGTACAGAACCTTTATGAGAAGGAACATATTCCGATCCTTGCATCAAATCTAAAGGCTTCAAATCTGTTTTCTTGTTCGTGTTGTCATTTATTTTTGGGACATTTCGAACTTCATTGTCGTTTCTGGCCGTAGAACATTCTTGTTTAAATGCAGTGTATGTTACTTCTTGTATGGTGGAAACCCATTGACGAACAAGTGTTTCTCTTTTTACTTCTTCTGCCAAATTCAATGTCTTGTTTCTGAGATTTTGTATCCTAAAGTGATGTTCCAGTCGCTCTTGCACAAGGCGGGTAAAGTTGGAGCGGTCAACTGGACATAAATCCACTGGTGATTGCAATAACTGATTGGAGTCAAATAGATCGATGAAGTTTACTGCATTAGCACATCTGAATTCAATAAAATCATCCATTTTAGGCTCAAGTAGGTCGGTCAAATCTTGTAAAAAAACTCTTTTATCAAGACTGTTTGTCACTTTGGAAGACGAACACATTTTAGGACCCGAAATATGTCCGACTTGATTGGGTTGGACGTTGCCTCCTTCTCTAAGTAGTCGACATTTTTTGTGCTTGAACATTTGATAATGCTCAGTGGAGAAAAATATAAAGAAGTTACAATCTTGCTCTTTAGCACACCTTTTTTGACAATCTTTTGCGGATTGGGCTTGAAGCTCTTTGATTCGCGATCCGGGAACATCAGTGCCAGAGAGTCGCGTTCGAGTTTTGAAGCACTGACTTGTTTTTTCTTCAGAAGTTTGATTTTTTGGATTGAAAACGCCCAAGAATGAAGTATCTTCGAACACTGCAATTGAATGGGCTGTTTGACCTGAATTTTTGTCGCAAGTCGTGTCTTCCCAATTAATTTCTTCCATGAATTCTTCCAACCTCACCTTCAGATTCAGCTTTATTTCAGTAAGATGTTTCTGATCTATAAAGCTGCCAAGTGAGCTTTGAAGGAAAACATTTAGTTCCTTCTCCGTAAATTCTTCAATTGCTTGTAATTGCTCTCGATTTCTCCAAAAAAGCTCCAAGAGCTTCAAAGTATCTTGGTTATATTTGGCAATGGCATGATCTACCATTGCGTTAAAAGATGAATTGATTGGTTTACTCGCAGCACAGAATATCAAAAATGACATCACAATCGATCCAAGTGTAAAAAATTCCATTTTGTCGATCTTCATAGTTCTAAAGTGTGCAACAGACTAACTCAATCTTAGAGATTTCGATACTGGAGAGAGTCAAATTAATTATTGAGAACCATCGATCTTTTGGTAAAGGGTAACTTGAGATCAATAGACCTCTGACATTTTATTTGAAGGGCAATGAAGTAACACTGGAAAAATCCATACCAATCGAAAATGAACGTTAGAAACCAAAGAAAGGCGGTATTTTTTGTTCTCCGAGTGAAAATGAATTCGGAAACTGGCAGATAAACTTCAAATTGTTTTTACGAATTTTCATTTATTTTTGTTTCTAACTTAGCTTGTAAAAAATTTGATTGCAGGATTTTGAGTAAAAAGATCCAACGCAAAAGTAAGAGGGAAAGAACAGATTGTTTCAGTTTTTCGACTACGGAAGGAATGGCCCCAGTTAAAGAAGCTCTGTAGTCAAAGGTTATTATGAAGCAGGTAGGCACACTAGAAAATTTAAACAAAAGGAGGACCTTAGTGATGACGTCACTTGTGAGGTAAAACAATGATTTCTCTAAGGAGGGACGGCGACCCTGTTGCCAAAACGACAGTTGACTTGCAAGAAGAGGTAATCAGGCAAAAAGTTCGTTTTGCAGAACAACTTGAGCAGACCACGTTTTCAGGCTTTTGTGAATTGGACCTGCAATCTATGTCTTTGTCATTGTTTTTTTATGTTCACGGCCCCTGAATGTCTCATGGGCCACACGTTTGCCAAAGGCAAGCTCCAGTCATCAGAGACCCCAATCAACTCCATTGATGCAAGCAAGACTCAAAATTCCCGGTAATTCATTTTTTTGCGATCAATGGATAAAAGCCACGCCCAAAGTCACTAGAATCCAACAAATTATGTGCGTTTGTGGTCCTTTCATTTGAATGATTGCAATTTTGCGATTAAGACAAAAGACTTAACCCAACCAAAAGACCGAAACGACTTATAATCAGACTGGATGTGATCGGAGTGGACGGACTCAAATTGAAGATTTGTTAAGTCTTAAAAAGGCAAATATCGATTAATATATATCTCCATCTAAGCTCCTTCGTCCTCCTCCTGCATTGAAGAGGTCAAACATGCCACTTGGTCCTTGACGCGAATTGCAGGTCGATCCTAAGCAGAAAAAATGTGAAAGTGGAAAACAAATCCTTGAAGGGGAAAGAGAGCATCAAGACTGCACTTGTTTGCCGATGTTCTTGCTGGACCCAAGAATCTTTCCCCTGGCATTTTCATTTACATGCTAAAGTGCGTCGTTTCCATTCAAGTGAGTGTTAAGGACTTGGCCCGAGAGGCAATAGCTGTATTCGCATTTGACGAAATTTATATAAATCAACCAATCCAAGGCTCAGGTGTCTTTTTTAAATCTCCAATCGGAGAATCATTCTGTTCAATGTCCAACAAAAAGTCTTCGAAAAACAGGAAAAACAGTGCTATGTTTACCCATTTCCTCTTTATCCGACACTTTTGAGGATATGTTGACTCAATGTTAGTGATGGACTAAAAGTGCTCTTAACCAAAACCAAAAGTTTTGGGCTAAACCAAAACCAAAGATGAAAGCAGCTGACCACAAAATAACTTATTAAAATTGTATGCCACCCTTGAACTATGCACTCCATGACACCTTCGACAAAGACTCTTAAAGAATTTGCTTGTGGTTTATCAACAACAGATAATATATGTTGATGGGTAAAATTCAGTCCCACAAATTTGAAGACAAATTTTGTTACTTCAGGCAGCTTTCAGTGTGCAGATTGCTACTTCTCTTGACGAGAGTTGCTGGAATCCAATGAATTGGCAAGTGTGATATCTTTGGTGAAAATTTCAAATATTCACTACAAAGATGTGATGGAAATATTGGACTGAAATTTCATCTTAATAAAAAGCAAACGCTCTACGAACTATTTTTGGGGGAGGAAATCATAAATAAGATAATTTGAACAATGAATATTTCTACGAAATTTGGTCTACTTGTTGAGTTGAATTACTGTTGACAGATCTGCACTACCCTTGAATAATGGGTTGATCAGGAATAGTATTCAAAAATTTATTTAACCCTGCTTTAAAAGCTGTTAGAGGATCAGCCCCAACATATTTCTGACGAAGACTTAAGGGCTAAAAGATTGAACTGTAATTTTCGAAAGGGCTGGCACCTCACGTCTTGAAAAGGACGTGGCCAAGGTATTATGGAAAGAGGATGGATTTAAAGGAGAAGAAGTGCACTCAGGGGTTTTATCACAGGATCACTGGACGCTGCGGTTAGTGGGGGTCCCTACTTACGGCTTTCACAAATCAAGCTATTTAAATAAGTTGAACCATCTTTAGTTGCCACGAAATGTGAATACGCATGTGCGCCGTTCGAGGCGCCAGCTGACGAATTATAAGTGGATTAGTAGAAATTTTCACTATCGCTCTAAGCATCAGCAACTAATGCTTTGCTATTCCCTTAAACGTCACATGTCATAAAACGTGAATACTTTCGTTTATTTTTCCGATCCAAACAGATAAGCCAGAAGTCACTAAAAGTAGAGAAATGTCACTCCAGTACAGCCAGTTTTGAACACACTTCATTGATCCGGCAGCAAGGGTGTCAAGTGACTTGATTCATTGTACATACCTCTTGTTTGACCAAAGCAGTTGAATAAGCAATTTTGACACTGACTCCTTAAAAACGCAAGTTCGGGGTGTGAATCACATAACTTAGCGTGTTCAATGTCAAATTCCATCGCACACAAAGTGTAGGCTTGGTGACTTATGAATACTTTTCGGAGTGTCATTTCTCTGTTAGCCCTCTAACTAAAAGTATGCTTCTCTCATTGCCATTTGACGGCTGATTTCGTCAATCAAAACCGTTCCAATCCTTCTGGAGTGCTGCTATGAATCTGACTCTGTTTTTCCCTCCTTTGATTGGACCTTTTTGACAAGTCTATCATGCTCGATGAATGAAAGCTCTTCAAAAATGAAGAATTCTTGAACAAAGAATTTTCTTGCGGTTGAGTGTTAACTGTTCTGCGGCGAAGAATCGATGCCTTTGTCTCAGTGTAATTAGGGGTTGGAGGAGTTCGACTTCCATTCCCATAAATATGCCCCCGTTTTTTTGACAAACGCGCCCCAAGACTATCATGGTCACTATTTTGAGTATATCGACTGAAGCTTCTTTTGGATTTGAGGTCATTGTCTTCCCCAGTATCTTGTTTTGCTTCATGGACATTCCACTTTCCCCGACCAACATTTTTTAATTGATCCACAACTAATGTTCTCATTGCCATATTGAGAAAACCTGGGTCTTGAAAGGATTTGTCATATGTTGGTCCATGTAACGAGGAAGACATTGATTGATTCAGCGATTGGTTTGCTAATTCTTGGTCATCGTCCGAATCGGACTCGTCGAGGTGAATAGTCTGTACCTTTTTACTCATCTTACGTTGCAGGAAAGAATCTTCTGTTTGAATCATTTTGCTCTTCTTAAGTTTTGTTTTGTTTTCATGTTTTTCAACAAAATTTGAGAATGGCAATGCGCGGTGTTGTTCAAACGTAATTCCCTCATTATCAATTCCAACGCTTCTATGTTGAATTTCATCGTAGTCCTCAAGATTGAATTTTACGGGGTCAAAGGTGGAATCCGAACTATTAGAAAATTTCCCCGATGTATCACGATGGCTCTGATTGGAATCTAGGTCCAATATTTCAGCTGACCCCTCCAAGCGAAAAAGCTCATCTGGAGAATCCTCAATTTTGAGTATTTGAACGTCCCGCTCTGAATATTTTTTCCTGCCATGAGCATAGTTTCCTTGTTGTTTCGGCCGATAAAAAGTCTGATGTTCGAAAACCAAACTTTGAAAATCGGGTCCGTCAACTGATCGTCGCTGGAAAAAAAATGGCAGAATTGGGATTATAAACAGTTGGCGAATATAAATAGAATAAAGAATAAGCCTCGTTTAATGATATGCCAGATGTGATATTTATTGGTTGTGGATTTTCCATTACCCCTTACAGGAGTGTGATTCCGTGTAAAACAAATAATAAGCATGATTTATTCATCATGCGATCATGACAGGCTGAACATGCTACAGCAGTTAATATTTGTATGACATAAATTCTCTCCAAAAAACATAAAATATGAAATTGCACTCCAAGTGATTCCAGAGTACAATGAGAGTTTTAAAAGGTTTTTCAAAAAGAGTTTTGTAGTTGTATTATTATAAAGACAAGACTCTCGTTAACATATAAAGAAACAATATGTTTATCATAAAACAGTTACACAAATTTAATCACATTGTTCAATCAAAACATGCAAATTTTTCTTACGTTTTATAGATGTAAATATAACACTAGTGTAATTTGTGTATTTGCCTCTTGACTAAAGACTGATTATGGTTTATTTAGCGAATTAACATGTTCAATCAAAAAAATTTTTTGTTTGAGTATATAACCACTCATTTGCTTGAATTCATTTAGTGGATGGTCACTTGCAGCAATGAATGTTTCAAATTATTGTCAATACTGCTGCTCAACTCTGTAGTTCTTATTCTCACAGCTTATTTTCAGAGGTTGCGTAGTTCAAAACATGACATTCCGTCAAAGGTTGCTTGTTTTGGGTAAAGAAGCTGGGTAGAGACTAGAGCTGTGCATCGGATCCGATCGGATCCGAATCCGATTGGATTCGGATTCGTTCGGATTGACGCAAGAATTTTCGGATTCGGATTCGTTCGGATTTTAGCGCGAATTTTCGGATTCGGATTCGTTCGGATTTTAGCGCGAATTTTCGGATTCGGATTCGTTCGGATTTTAGCGCGAATTTTCGGATTCGGATTCGTTCGGATTCGCCAAAACCTGTCGGATTCGGATTTGCGAAATATTTTTCGGAGCCGACATAATCCGAAACCAATTCGAATTTTTTATGTTTACTTTCTTATTTCAATTCACAATATTTTCATTATGAGACCTTTTTTGTTTGATGATTTAAATGCAATCTTCTGCCTTCAACTCTGAATTTTTTAATCACTCCACAAGGTATTTTAATGTTTCAGATTTTGCCAATTAAATAATAGCATTTGCAGATCAAATATTTCTATATTAAGAGAATCATAGAAAGGTTTTGTAGTAAAAAAAAGCATCAAAAAGTTGCAAAACGTCTTCAAAGCAAAACCATCCTATTTGAATAAAATTGAAAGATTTTGCCAAGTATTCACCCCTGGATTACAATTAAGTGCGTAAATATCAGCCCACTTGACACCAAACTGACTTAAAGATAAAAATGTTTTACCCCATTTAATTACGCAGTTTTTTTCTGCATTTGACTGTTGGTATGATTGTGATTTTTTGAATTAATATCCTTTCGTAAACATTTCAACATATTTGGTTCCTTTTGGGAAATTCTATTGTGCAAAGAGCATTCATTAATTTGCTCTAATTGCCTTGAAATATTTTGCATAAAAAAACAATAAAATGCTTATTTTTTCCTGGAAAATGCCAAAATGTTAAAAAAATCAAGGCTTAATGTGGAAGTATTAATAAAATATATTATAGTTAAAAGATTGTGTTATGGGCACTTCTAGTTGAAATAGTGTTGTTATTTCCAATTTAGGCCAAAATAACAATATTATTGTGTTCAAAGATCAAAAAGCCATGCTGAGTAATCACAAATTAAGGCTAAAGACTAAACAGAAGCACCCACAACTGTTTCTACCTCAAGTTGGCGCTGATTGACATTTTTCTCTTTGATTGAAGCTCAGCTTTGCTTCCTTAAGAAGGCTTGCTCTGATGGTAAGCTGTCCATTTTGAGAATAAGAGAGGGCACCCAAGTAAGATGTGTTAAGGGCGGTGTCCTATAACTTTAGAGCGGATCAAATGACCGACAATCAAAATAGAGCGGTTTTTTGATCGCCTTATGAAATCTCACTACTGTGAGACTGACATTCCGAATCGTTTCTAAATTTGATTGCGTTGGTTAATATTGGCGCTAATTTGATGTTCGGTCAATCGTACTGGCTCTCTTTTGATTTTCTCTCTTATGATTTTCGCGCTATCAAAGCGATCAAGGCGATCAAAAAACCGCTCTCTTTTGATTGTCGGTCATTTGATCCGCTCTAATTTGATATAGCACCGTTGAGGGCATGCTAAATCATATAGTTATATAGGTGTTATATAGTTATATAGCTAGCCATATAGGTGAAGCGAATGTTGTTGGTCTTTAAAATCGTTCTTACCACAGGCCACTAGGACTCAGCAAGCCCGTGATTTGAACCACGAATGTTGCGGATATTTGGCAAATTCTCAACCGTTAGGCTAAGACTGCTTGCCTATTTAAACATGATTTATATTCAATAAGTTATTGGCGAGCGCAAACCAACTTGTTTACAAAATCCCACGAGCACCTGACCGCCAAACAGGCATAACAACAGAGCTTGAAAGCGCATTTTTCTCTAATGTTAGTCATAAGATAAGTAGGGACGGGCAAATAGTGCAAAAATATTTTTGGTAACATAAACACATTTTCTACATTTTTGCTCTTTTCACCTTTATTTTCACTTTTTATTTGCGAATTTGGCCAAAATTGACAAATTGTAAAGACAATTTTAGGTTTTGAGAATCTAGTAACTTTTGAATCAAATTTTGAACTTGTCAAAAAAGCTTCCATTTGCCATCAAACATTTTCAGCACCTTGAAGAAATATGTGCATTTCAGACACAAACCTCAGAGGTCATCTTGGCTTTAACAAAAGCATCCCCTGATAAAGAATCTCAATGCATGCAACCAACAAATATCAAAGCTAAAGAAACTCAAGTTATGATAATGGAATGATTTTTGGCACAGTTTTGCGATTTTGTTTTTTAGGGTAAAAAATCTGACCACAACTAAACTTTTCAACAAGCAATAGACCTTATCTGCCATAAAATATGGTAGCACTGCCAACTCGAAATCCATTTTTATAACTGTCGATGAAACTCGAAATCGAACTAGTTCGAGTGTTGCGAAATTGGTCCCTGTTTAGGTCTTTTCAAAAAGTTCAATACAACCTGCCCTTTTTGACAGCGATAAACTGCCGAGTCAAAACTGGCAGCAATCCTGGTTCGAAACACATCACTATGCGAGACCGTGTCCAAGATTGCTACTCTTGCTGCTCTTTCGCCATGAGGAAGGTACTTTGCATCTAATGACAACAAAACAAAGTTGTTTTGTTGAACTTGAGATTACCCAAAACAAGAAACTTTAATGTCATTTTTTTGCCTCGTAGCTTATGGAAATCAGCCTCATTGCGGAGGACGGAGCCTCATCACGGAGGACGGAGCCTCATCACGGAGGACGGAGCCTCATCACGGAGGACGGAGCCTCATTACGGAGGACAGAAGCTCATCATTGAGGGGGAGTGTGGATAATATCCATGGGCAAATCTTGCCCCTCCCTTGGCTCATCAGAGCACTTCTCGTGGGACGAACGAGCCCCTCTCGTGGGATGAACGAGTCCTTTTCGTGAAATGAATAAGCTCCATTTTTTGTGTACAATGCAATATTGTAAGTTATGAATTTAAAAGTTTTGCCCCAAAATTTCGGACACCTGGTGCATCCCAGGCCAATCGCTAATTGGCCTGTGCGTTCTAGTCAAAATTCTATAAATATCTGTGATAATGAACTAGTCATGATAGTCCAATAAATGTGCCAGGGGGCTTCACACAGGGTGGGCATTTTT
>JAAGOF010000069.1:89570-102198 GCA_010645155.1 Tigriopus japonicus
CGCCATTGAAACAACGTGAAATGCACGCAGAAATAATCAAAAAGATTGAAGGTGTGTAGCCCCCTGGCACATTTATTGGACTATCATGACTAGTTCATTATCACTAGGGCTGAATATTTTAGGTTTTACATAAAAACCTAGGTTTTAACCTAAAACGCCTTTTTTGGGCAATTTTTACCTAAAACCGAGTTTTCAACCTAATCATAACTTTTTTCTTAGCCCAAAGTCATTTGCAGGATAAGATTCCTTACCCCATTGTCTTTGAAAATAAAACAAAGGAAGAATAGAGTGAGAGCTCAATGCTTTTCATCCCCCCCAACATGCCAAATCAGCGTTAGCACTTGGTTTCAGGCCGACATTCACAATTGTCGTTTGAAATACTGGTAATTACGGGCGCTCACTGCCATTTTTGAGGTCACATACCGCCATATCATGCCACTTTTGAGCGACAATTTTCTCGTTTTCAATTATTTCATATCGGTTTTAGGTCGAAAATTTGAAATCTCGTTGTTATGGGTCGAAAATTTTGTATGTCGTTTTTTTATATCGAAAATTTTGGATCCCTTTTCTTAGGGCGAAAATTTTGGATCTTGTTTTTTAGGTCGAAAATTTTAGCTCTCGTTGTTTTATGTCGACAAATTTGGATCTCGTTTTTTGTTATCGAAAATTTTGGATCTCAGCATTTTAGGTCGAAAATTTTGGATCTCGTTTTTTGTTATCGAAAATTTTGGATCTCAGATTTATAGGTCGAAAATTATGGATCTCGTTGTTTCAGATCGCAAATTTTGGATCTCGTTGTTTTAGATCGAAAATTTTGGACCTCGTTGTTTTAGATCGAAAATTATGGATCTCGTTGTTTTAGATCGAAAATTTTGGATTTCTTTTTTAGGTCGAAAATTTTGGATCTCTTTTTTTAGGTCGAAAATTTTACTTAGAAAACTTTTTGGATCTCGGTTTTTAGATCGAAAAAAATCGGATCTCGTTTTTAATGTGAAAATTTACAATCTCGGTTTTTGGTCGATTTTCTAACTTTATACCATAATCTGCCACTTGACAAACATCACTGTCACAAACTTTTCTTTTTTGCCATTTGCTGCCACTATCCCCCAAAACAGATAAATTTTTCGCTGCCTCTGTCTCTACTCAACCACTTTTACTCTTGCAAGGAGTAAACTGCGATAAAACAATAAAAAATGACAACTTTGGTCTGAAGAGCGTTTGAAAAGCGTGTTATTTAGTCAACCTAAAAAAAACCTAAAACGTGATTTTGGGCAACCTATTTATGTCATAATTTGTCTAAAAAGTTAACCTAAAATATTCAGCCCTAATTATCACAGACATTTATTGACTTTTGATTAGAACGCACAGGCCAATTAGTGATTGGCTTGGGATGCACCATAAGGGGGCTTCACACCTTCAATCTTTTTGATTATTTCTGCGTGCATTTCACGTTGTTTCAATTCATTGCTGCAAGACTTGAGGCAAAAGGACTATTAATTGTATGCAATTTAGTTGAATTGAACATATGTCGTTTCTCATATGTTCAATACATATGTTCAACTCAACGACATTGCATATTATAAATAGTCCTTTTGTCCCCAGTTTTGCTGCAGCAGATGTTTCTAATTATTGTCAATATTGCTGCCCCACTCTGTTCAAGTGTTTTTGTCTCCTGTGGACACCTTTCTTTTACGTTTGTTAGACTTTTGAACACTTATGGACACCTTGAATTGCTAATACTAAGTGACCCTCTGTATTCAGTGGGCTCACAGGGCGGATATACGGAAATTTTTGTTAGACGAGTTACAGCTCTTGCACGTTAGAACTTTATATTTCCAAAGATTTAAGTTGTGCCCAAACAAACAAATTTCCCTTCATGCCAAATTTGTGTTCGTTTTGAAATGTTGTGATGAAATAATGTGAAGTTAACGTGCATAATCATGCCTCTGGTCTGACGGGTTATTCTTTACAGGCCCTGACCGATTGGGGCATTTTAAGGCGGAACAAGTGACCATGACTTCAACCCCACGAACGAACTTGTTTGGGCACAACTGCTTGGAAAACATCACAGCCAAAGGTCAGCTGGGGCCTGAAAATTGTCCAACAAAATGTTAGCCCTGTCTGCCCTAGGATCTCCTCTCTGGGAACTCTGTGAGTGGGCTCTTTAACCTTTTATGCATAGCTTACGTTAAGCTTTTTATTTCATTTTGGAGCCACTTATTCACACGTGAAAAGTTGTGCTCTTCAAAATGACCAAAATTGCTTTTGTTTGCCACAACAGTGTTCAGAAATCCATGAGTTTGTAGGTCTGAAATTGATCACTCAGAATCAAGTGTGATCGGTTTGTTGTTGTTGATGTTTTAAAATGGGCCACAAGAGGCGCGGAATACGCAGTATTTTTTAAGGTGGCCATGTCATATTAGTATAGAGAGGTGGACTGTTCCTTAGATCGGCACTAGGACGCCATCTGCTTTTAGTGTTTCCAGTTTTTGAGGTGTTGACTACCCTTTAGCGCAATTAAAGATTATGCAAAGCTCTGCTTTTTTGCATGTCAGGTACTTGACCATGCCTACTCAAATTGAGTGTTGAACGCAAGAGCTAACAACCAAAACCTTTGACTAATTTCTGTTCATTATGAATTATTTTGCGTTCAAAGTTTTGGAAAGCCTGGAAGAGCTTTAATCATGGTAATTTTTGCAACGATTGTGGCGCAGCCTGATTAGCCCACAAAGCTCAAAAATCGTGCCAGTATTTTACAAGTCTCTATTCTTAAATTTCTGCACGGGTTCCAAAAACCCGTTTTTGTTGAGTTGAGTTGAGTTGAGTTTTGAAGCTTTGATACCTTAAACTGATGCGGAGCTAAAATTGGAAATCAGTTTTCAAAAGCAAGAAAGATTGCAAAACCAAAGTAGGATTTTTGAAACCCATTTAGAAAATTATGAATAGTAATGACACGATCACCCTGAACAATACGGACTCTTGATCAAAATCAACAACATTTGCACATCCTCAGCAAATGTCAAAATAAATAGATTCTGTCAACCTAGATAGGCATTGCAGATCCTCAAGGCCACAAATTTGACTCAGAATCAACAACAATACCTCAAAACAAGTGGAAATCGTCAAGTGTGAGTCCTGTTGCATATTGTTAAATGTTTCCATCACACAACATCTTGACTTACAGAATTAGCGTCTTCGAAAGTTGCTTAATATGACTCTCTTGTTTTTTTCTCAACTACGTATGGTGCGCCTCTTGTGGTCAACTTTAGAACCTCAAAGGACAACAAATCTTGATCTGAGGCCATTGGTCAACAACAACAACAACAACAACAACAACGCTTTTTGCCTTCTTGCTCTTCATTGTAGAGGGTTTGGAAATTGAAGGTGGCATTTTTGGATGCAAAATAACTTCAAAATGAGGCAAAAATCGTGATGTTCTTAAACTATTTCTTCATACAATAATTAAGAATTTCCAGTGGACTGCCACACATTTCAAATCATTAGGGATGTGAGGCATCCAAACTTAGGTTTAAAAATATTGGCTTCCTTGGCTGCAGCCTTTAAAACTAAACTTTCAGTTTAGTTTAGTTAACTTTTAATTTAGTTGAAGCCTTTCAACTAAAATTCCAGAAGAACAAGTGCGGATCATTTGCTCATGTGCAGAGAGGAGATTCAAGACCATAGTCAAAAGCAAGGGCCTCTAAGTTGAATAACTGAGAAATACATCGGCTAAATATTGTTGCAATCAACATCATAAGTAACAAGTGCTTTCCACGGCTCAGTTATTCATGTCTGATTTTAAGTGGTGCACCCTGTAGCTGCAATAAAAATCTCCAACCAGCCCCCCAAAAATCCTTCATCTTTTCTCAAAAACCATTCCTCCAATCCTGGCAGAAGAACAATATCCACAAATTTTGTTTGCTCTTGCATTTCCAAAACTATGATTTTTGTCAATATCACTTTTTGAACAATGATTTTGGAAAAAACGGGTATATTTTTTTTGTAAGAAAACCTTTCTTCTTGGAATCCGTCAGTTATCATTTGGTTGCTTTACAATTACTGGATTTGACTTTTTTTGGTCAATGTACCACATTTTCCGAAATTTGCATTCGAAAAAATCCAAGAAAAGATAGCTCACGTCACTTTTTCCGTAACAATTTTGAAACCAAATTTTCAAAAACTATTTGAAAAATAGATATTTTAGTTTTAAAACATCAGTGAAAAGCACGTTTTTGTCCCAAAATACATAAAAATGCAAATAAAGACCTCAAATGCACAAAAATGTTTTTGAAATCAAATTGTAAAAAGCAATATTTTTAGTGCTAAGCTTGGATGCTTGAGCCTTGCTCATCCAGCAAAGCCAGGTATCATCCACATATTTCATATAGTCAATTTCAAGCATGGTATCAGAATGGTTCTGTCTGTGGGTGTGGATCAAGTTCTAAATTTTCCCTGAGAAAGGTTGGGAGGAGAATTGATCCTGGGACCTCTCTTACGATAAAATACTGCGCTAACCATGATACCACATGTCATCCCTACCAAAAATTATTTCATGCCATGAAAAGCATTGAAAGTAAAGCATTTTTTAGGCCTGTGTTCTCATAATATGGTCATGCCAATCATATGTTACTTATTTTTGGTGGAAATCCTATAATCATAAGAAAACATTTAAGAAGTTTAGCCTTTTTGGCTTTTTATTCTGTGATATAGCTTTATGTTGCACAAACCTAGCTTGTTTGAAAATTTAGCTTTAAAGCTTGGCTGGAATTTAGTCACACTGATGAGGCCAATTGGATGGAAGATTCAATCTTTTCAAGAACATTCATATTTCTCCAAACAACCCATGGCTACTAAAATCAAGTTCATCATGTGCTTAAAGAATAGTGCTCCTTTTGGTACAAGTCATGAGTACTTGTTTTCTTATCCTTTTTGTTTTAAAATCTGTCACTTGTGGACTAGTGATCCATGTTTTATCCAATAATTTGCCTGACAACAAAGTGAACAATAAATATAAGTTTAGACCAAATGAAAAAAATAACTGAGTTCAAAATTCATTGCTCTTTTCAATACAAAATGTCAACCAGGCATCCTTAATTTCCATTGAAGTCTACTGATAATAAATAACTTGTTTGCAAAAGCTTTTGGTGGCCACATTCTTCACACAATACTTATTTCAAGTTTTGTAGAACTTGGCATTAGTGTGCCAATCCCATTTCACATGTTTACCAATGTTCCTTGAAGGAGGAGATATCAAGGGACCATAGAACAACCACAGAAGGTTGTCTGGGGAGTTATTGGTCAAACTCTTGCAAATTGGGCCCTAAATCATGCAAAATGTTCATTAACAATTGAGATTCTCCTTCATATGTCATTCCATGGTACTATTTTTGAATTATGTGTTAACTTCTTGGTAGTTTCTCAATCTAAAGGGTTGGGCATAGTAACACTTGGTTCACCACATTCAACACCATGGGTAAAATTGGAAGAGCACAAACCTCAATAATGCAATTGTTCTTAAGGCTGAAAAAATCTTGGACTGTTTTAACATGTAAACCAAAATATTCCAATCTCACATGTTAATTGAAATCTTTGAAGAATAGTACAAAATGGTTCAAGTTCTTTGGACTATCATAATTTGGAAGTATCAGTTTCAAATTTAAAAACGTTAATGTGAAGGAAATAATGAAATGGAAATTTGAACTTGCCAAAATTCTTAGATTGTACTATAGTGAAATATGGTAGAGATTTTTTAGAAGACAAAAAAAAATAATTTGTCAAAAATCCAAGTTCCTTTAAAGATTTTGCAAGTTAAAAATCATGTTTTGTTAAAGTTCATCAATTTCTTGAGCTTCAACGATTCATACAGTTATTATGTTTGAGGTATTATTTTTTTATTATATTTTTATTTGACTGGATTCATTGTAAGACAATGACTTTTGTTTTAACTAGCTGAGTCAAATAATATTGTTTTTTTTTTTTGCTTCTTAGGCCTCAAGTTGTACAGCCTCAGACCGTAAACTTGTCCTTTGTTGAGAAGTCCTTGATGAGAGTGACAAGTCACAGAATTTTCTAAGGGCTGCCAAATGATGACCTTACATTAGGCCTATTTACACATAATTGTTTTTTTTTGTCAACATTTTCATGGATTTGAAGTTTTTACACATAAAAGAGGTCGTAATTCATAAATGTAAACAAATAAACAAATAGTTCAGAAAGCAAACAAAGAGCTATTAAATGGAATCGTAATTTTGGCAAATAAACTCTTGGAACGTTTGGCAAGACTTTCTGCCCGAACTGACGGATTTGTAGTTTTGGGCAGATCGTCTTGTAGCCTTTTTAGAACAATTTCAAGGATTCATTTTAAAATCTTATGCATATTATACATGTACTGTTTGGTCGACCTTCTCGCCGAAATGAATGATCGATAACGATGCGATGAAGAAAGATAACTTAGGCGCATTCTAGTTTTACTCCTGTTTTTGGGGCCGGCTTGGGCCGACGTGACCTCAATGTCTCTATGGATTTCGAGTTGGCAGTGCTGCCATATTTTATGGCAGATAAGGTCTATTGCCTGCGGAAAAGTTTAGTAGTGGTCAGCTGTTTAACCCTAAAAACCAAAATGGCAAAACTCTGCCAAAAATCCAACTCTAAACACATCTATATTCTTGAAAGCTTTTGTCCCAAGAAAATTGCAGAAAACTGCAGATTCGCCCAATATGAGGTTTACCAACAAAATCACAATTTGCTGGCCACCATAAAAGGACTAAAAAAGTTTGCTCTTAATTTTGATTTGGCATTTTTCAAAACGCCACTCATATGGAAAATGTCTTGACATATCCGGCAAAAAATTTGAAAAGTCTGGAACAAGATTGCAGTATTTGAGTAGTAATTTACAGAGAAGGCAAAAAGGATTGCCAATAGTTTGGCAACCTTGCTACCAACTAAAGGTTCCCTGAGCTTTGTGCCTAGAAACTGATTAGTGCTTGATTTGCTTGAGGTAGGTGAAATGAAAACAAGCCAAGGTTGAAAATTTGATGTGCTTGATAGCTTGGAAAATCCCATCAGTACACCTAGACCTTATATAAATCAATTTGATCAGAATAATCGAAAAAAAATGAGTTAACAACTCATGGTTAGGTCACTGTTGTGTCACTTACCCGATTAAAGTTGTCTCTGGCAAAACGAAAACCTTCAGCATCTTGTTTCAAATGTTTTGTAGGTCTAATTGCTTCCCCGGCAGATACGGATCTTCTATTACGTGGTGTAACAGCTCGCAAAATTCGAACCAGCACTGGTGAGCTGAAGGGTCTTTCTGGCATCAAAGCATCTTCATCTCTCGCACCATAATTTTGATCTAATAAGTCATTGTGACTTCTAAACCTTCTTTGTCGGTCGTAAAGCGTACTCAAGGTAGGGTGAAAAAGATGCTGGTGCCTGGTTGATCTACCATCAAGAAGTCGTGGTCCCATGGATGCTGAATTTCTTCTAGAAGTACTAGGGGAGAAAAACCTGTATGAACCACTAAAAAAAGGCTAGTTCGCAAGTTGGACGGCATATCTAATAATTCCTTTGTTATTAAAATGAGCACCTTCGGTAGAAACATAATTGCACCAACCTTGTAGAAATTCTTAACCCTGACCGTTGACCCTCTACTCCAAGTCGATTGTGGATGGCAGGACTTGTTTCATCCGATACAGAAAAATAATCTTGCAAACCTGAAAATAGAAACAAATCTTGTATTTCTTGTGTATGAATCTATGTTCTGAGTTGTTGTTGCTGTTGTTGTTGTTGATGATGATTAGAGCCCAGAAAAAATGTTGGAAATTCGTCCTAAAATGTCATTAAAATGTTATGAAAAGGGCAAAAAGTGTTGATAACTAGAAAAAGGCGATTTTTTTAGTTTTGGGTAAAAGAGGCTAAAAAATCTATACATATAATTTTTATACATAAATTCAGCAAGGAAAAAGGTGCTTTGAGTTCGATTTTTGAAATAGTGTTGTCATATTGGTCATTATTTGTTTTTTGAGGACAGAGCGCTTGCAACAATAAGTACTTTTTGAAAGGCAAGCTATTTTAAATTCTGAGTGAAAATGGCAGCACTGCCAACTTGCATAAAACAATAAGTACTTTTTGAGAAGCAAGCTATATTAAATTCTGAGTAAAAATGTCAGCATTGCCAACTTGCATCACACTAATGTTTTTTAAAGCCCAATCTTTGGAAAATGTTAAAACTTTACCTAAGAGTTTCTTTTGGTGAAAAGAGTGGCAAAAACTGTGAACCAAAAACTTTGCAATTCTTGCTCTCATGATCATCTTAAGTGGTATGAATGATGTCCAGAGAGCGAGAATGGCAAAGTTTTGAATTCACACTTTTCGTTGCTCTTTTCACCACAAGAAACTTTTGAGTAACTTTTTTACTTTTTCCAAAGACTGGGCTTTTTCCAAAGATTGGGAGATTGCAACAAGCCTCACAAACGTACGACCAAAACAGATAACCAGATGTGCTGAAATATTGTTGTACTGATTTGATGCTGCAAGTCTGAAGCAATGTTGTTGAGGGTGCTATTTGATGCCGCGCTAAATTTGGTCACACTGACTAAGGAAAAAATGAGTCGGCTTTGGCATTTTTCCAGCCAATTCAATGAGACATAATTTGAAAAAGGGCATGTAGGTTTGGTGATAATTTCAAAAATTTATCGCTAGCGGCAAAAAGCCATGGATGGCCTAGGGTAGAGATACTAAAAGGCAGAGATTGGCCGTCAAATCTATGATTGCCCGACCGGGCACAGACAGTTGGTGACGTCATCCAACATGCGGGAAGCCAAAGTTCATCATTAAAGGAAACCTTCCCTTATTAGAAACACGTCTAAACTAATTAGTCTATTTGATAGTGCGATTTGGTTAGTAAAAATCCTCAAGCCTGCTGCAAATGTGTCTGTAGTATTCCCGCCTTGCTCACAATATTCACTCATGCTTGCTCCTAGTCATATATATTACCATGTATATAAACCCCTATCACAATGAATAAAGTATCTAGTCAGCAACCACACTCGACCATACAACATGGCGCAGTCGGTAGTCGCCACCATTGTGGTGGAAGAACCTCGCCCCTCTCTCTCCCCCATGGTCGGGAAGACGCAGGTCCGCGATGCGTCCGGGATGGCCGTGAATGCAGCGGGTGGACGTGGTGCAGCGGGATGGCCATGGATGCAGCCTACGTCATGGTGATGCAATGGAAGGCCCGTGGTTGCAGCGATCCGCCCGTGGGTGCAGCGGAAGGCCCGTGGATGCAGCGGATGGTCCGTCTGGAGGCCCGGCCAAGGCATGGGACGGCCGATGATCAACCTCGCTATGGCCGACGACTTCCTGGCCAATGCTGGACGATGGGATGGAGATGTGGTTACCTCTAGTCAAATCAATAATTCTAGTCAAAATCTGTGATATAGATGTAACCATTCTGTGATATTTTTATATATATTTTTAACGTGTATGCCCCCCCCCCCCGGGAAGGGGAGATGTAGTATTCCCGCCTTGCTCACAATATTCACTCATGCTTGCTCCTAGTCATATATATTACCATGTATATAAACCCCTATCACAATGAATAAAGTATCTAGTCAGCAACCACACTCGACCATACAACAGTGTCTAAGGTATTTATTTACCTGATATGCTAAAAATGAATTTCAATTTGTGTGGAGTTTAAACAAGGGCCGATTTATGTCACACAATTGGGTGATTGACAGTAAAATCTTAGTGATGTGAAATATGGGCTTGAGCAAGTTTTTTCACGGGAGGTTTTAAGGTAGGGTTGCCTCTTGTAGAATGGGTGCTTTGCTCTTGTATGTAAGCAAACATGAATTTGAGTTTGATTTGCAACCCTGCTCAGAAGTCACGAAAGTCAGGGATGCCTTGCCTTTTGGTGCTCTTTAAAGAAAAAACAGGTTTATAAAGACTGGTAGACAGAGGGGAATATGATTTCACATAGGTAAATTGGCAACCCCACCACGAAGTTAAAGCACTACATAATCAACAAAGAATTGACACTCTGGTTTGTTATTGAACTTTGTCAGAATCAGCTGAATGTTTAACAGAACGCTCTTGACCAATCACCTGCATAAACCTTCGGGCACCGTGTGTTAGCCTGGGGCAGCCAGTATCTTAGCGTATCTAGCCTAGGGAATTCGGTCACGAAAGAAGGAGGTCGCCTTTTTTATGTGCTTTCTGAGCGTTACCATTCGCTAGATTCCCAATATGAGAGGCTTCAGATCAAGATTGAATAAATAACACTACAAGAAATTAAAAAAAAGACAATGATAAGCTCACAATATTGAGAATTGAGCGATTTAAGCCCATTTCATCTCGGAAAGCGATGACGCTCCGCTTGGTGCAAGTGTTGCCAAACCTATTAGTGAGAGGAAACTTTCATTCCATCTTTTGGCTGATGCTTATGAACTGAACTGAACTGGTCATTGGTAAGGCCTTGGTTCTATAGTTCCTTGACTTGATCAATGGAAGGATTATTCAATTTTACGTCATAGCGTACTTTTGAAGGTCAAGATATTTCGCCATTTAGCTACTTGGCGTTTTATCGTACTCTGGATGGCAAACCTTTTTGTCATGACAGACGTGGCGAAAATCAAGCAGTGCCAAGGGGCAATCCGTGATCAGGTTTTTTAGATTGACAAGGTCGCGCTTGCTTATCTGAATGAAAGTTGGACAAACTGAATTGAGAATGAACAGGGCGATGTCATGATATCACCCTTGGAAATTGGATGATCTCTAAACTGATCTGCGTCGCAAAAGGTGAAATGTGCGGGGCAAAAGACGAATTTGTGGAACGTCTTCTTCATTTGGATGTGGTGGCAGGGAATCATGGCCAGCGGTTCCCTGGAGAAACCTCTGCAGTCGCTTGAGTCACTCACCCTTCAGCCATTATTCCTACTGATGCCATTGAGTTCACCCAAGCTTGGCCTGCACCCTCTGATTTTGCGACCATTGATGCCAATACAATTTTAAGCCATTAAGTCCCAAAGTTGACGAAATGTGATATTGAACACTACATTGTTTTCAGACAAGCCTTGGACCAAAACCGTAATGGTGATTCATCGGCCAAGATAAATGGACTTAAAATGTTGGAAGACTGTGGAAACAATCAGTGTGAAGTCAGATGCCACTGGAATATTTTTCTGTGGTATTGTATCCGCCGAAATGAAGGTCAAAGTGTCTTATTGTGTCAAGGCTGTTATTTTGAGCCAATCCAGTAGGATTATGTTTTCGTCCTGGGATTGTCCAGTTGGGCAGTGCTCTCAGATTTTTTTCGTCAAAATTACCTGAAAATTCGTCAAAATTACCCAGAAAATTACCCAAACTTTGGATTTTACAAAAAAATACCCCAAAAATTACCAAACCTTTTTTACCAATTTTGATTACTTCATAATGTTTTCAACACTTGTTTCTTGATTTTGAAAGGTATAACAATTATCAAACTAGATGACAAGCCAGCCATTGCAAGAAATTATCCTAACAAAGCGATTGTGAATTGTTCCTAATACAACATGCTATTCACTTGGTGTTATTGCTTGGACACTTGAAACCAGTTTTTCAAATGCAATAAGTTGTTTTATCTTATGAGTGGTCTATGCAAGATCTTGCAACACGAAGTAGAACGAGTTCATTTTCTGCCTACACTTGCCTGAATTTCAAAGATGCATAACTTTTAACTCCATTGTTCCATTGAGCTGAAAATTGTAGCCTAATTCTTAAAATATCAATAACAGCTCCTGTAAAATTTAACACATTCTCGTGAATGGGAGGACAAATTGTGAAGCTGTCATTGCACTCCAGCAGAAGAAAGCTATGGGTGCATTTGCTAATTGAGCGACAGTATCATAACAAGGAGAAATACTGTACATGTATTATTATACTATTTCCCGACAGACTAGTACTGCATTATTGCTCTACGTACAATCTCGTCAAAACGGGTTAAAGGTGCTGGTTTCCTCTCTTTCAGTGGGACTTGTTTCTAGACGGACAAGAGAACCATTGAAAGTTATATTGTTGACTTCTAGGTTTATCCATTTAGTTCATGAATACAAATTCAACACAATTTTCGCAATTTTCGCAAAAATATGCAAGTCGAAGTAAAAGTCATTATAAATGCCCTTAAAAATTTAAAAACGGTGTAATTGCAAAGACTTAAAACTACAAAAGTACTCGTTCCTTTTTTCAAAGCCCACTCTGACTCTCTTTTTAAAAAATCACGTCTAAAACTGGCTCTTTAAAGAAAAGGGTAACAAATTTAGAAACAAAAAAAAATTAGAAACTCCATCCTAGGGAAAATCAAACACTATTCATCAAACCTAAGGTCCTAAGAACCTAAATAAAACCTCGATTATTTTTAAAAAACATTTATTGACGGATACAATACACGTAACAATTGGTTATCGTGAAAAGAGTTAAATTTTGACAAGGTGGTCAAAATTTAACCTCAATTCCAACTTTCTGAAGTTAGCTTTCTGGGTTGGAACAGACTGGCACACGCCTATCTTTCCTTTTTTTTCCTCTCAATTTCCAATTCTGCGGGTAGACTG
The DNA here is from genome assembly GCA_010645155.1 of Tigriopus japonicus. NCBI lineage: Eukaryota > Metazoa > Arthropoda > Copepoda > Harpacticoida > Harpacticidae > Tigriopus > Tigriopus japonicus. Next base: position 102,164 of record JAAGOF010000069.1, read on the forward strand.
CTCCTTTTCAGGTCTTTCGATCAACTGACTTAAAA
>JAAGOF010000069.1:110872-125751 GCA_010645155.1 Tigriopus japonicus
GCAGTTTTTTGTTTTGTTTGTGAGATCGTTGATCTGGGGGGAAGGTGTGGCGTGCTCGCTCATGAGCACTGCGTTGCTCACTACCCTTCCCCCATGCTATGTATATATAGTGCATGTTACGGAGAATAGAACCAGTATCGAAGTACATCTACTCTACTCACTACACGTTGAGTGGCCTCGCGGTCGCTCAGCGTGCTACACTGAGTATTATAGGTCCTGTAGTACATTTGCGTTTCTTAGTTTATGCAACTTGCTTCTACTGACAAATCTGGTCACTTCCGATCAGCGAAGATTAAACTCTTTCGTTCCATTTGTTTGAGATATAAGTGTTGTCAAAAATACATAATTGAAATTAATAGCTTTTCATCGATTGATAAACATAATTGTTAAAACTTCAGCTCTCGTGTGAATAGTAAAATTATACCAAATATTTTAAATTTAAAAACATTTAGCTAATATTATATATGAGGTACGTTGAACCAATACAACTCAATTTATTCACTTGGGGAAATTTGGTCAGTTTATGGTTTATTCTGTTTTGCAGTTACCTTCTTTTAAGTTCTACTCCCTGTTTGTTCCGTAATTCCTTCGAATGGATAGAGTCCCTAAATTTGGCAAACTTTATAACGGGTATCAACTTGTTTTCTTCCTGTCTTACGTCTTACAATAGGCCAGCCACAATTCAATAAAAGCCAAGAATTCAGGATGTGCATCAAGGAAGACCTAAGATTACCTTTTTTAATCAGTGGTATGTTAAGCGTGCCCCAAGGTGTGCTAGTAGCATTGACTTTAAGTCAACTTCAAGCAAACCTTCTCACTATTTGACCTTAAAATAAGGTTTGATCGACGAGAAGCATGACTGGAAGCATGCAAAGAGGGAAGTTCTCCGGCGTCATTGAAGCATTCTCAATCGAACATTTCAACGCCGATAGAACCAACTCCAAGCGAACTTCGATTCAGTGTTTCTTCGAACTCGCTGTCAAAAATTACACGCCCCCTGACCTGTTCTTGTGTGCGGGGTTGAAAAGGGTGCAAGAAAGAGACAAAAGGAGAAATGTGGGGTAGCTGAAATTAGTAGGTGACGGCTTTGAAAGCGGGCGAGTGAACCATCATAGATGTTCGGGAATTTCAAGATCGAAACGGACCGTCACATTCGAGAAAAGCCAAATCGATGGAGAAAATCAGGCAAGCACACTCTGAAGTAAACTTGCAAGTTAACTATCAACCTTTGCCATCAAAGCATACGAGCTAATGTCTTGTGTAGACATTTGCGACACTGATTTTCAGACTCTAGGATTGAAGACTTGTGACAAGATGCTCAAGAAAGGAGAAGAAGACTATCGGACCATGAAGTTAGCCTCGCAAGTGCCAAAGTAGCTAAGTGAAGAAAACCGGAGTTTACCCTGTGCACAAACATTAGTGTTACATCCCCAATCTTTCCCACAATCATTGTCCGTGCAACTGATTTTGTAAAGAGGAGAATATAGGAGTACCCAAGCAAGAACAATAGAGAATGTGAACTAAACATATCGGTGTAACAATTTCCCCCCATAAGTGGAGACAAACAAAAGGGAGGTAAAAGCTCAAAGTCAATCACATGTTGGTCACATATTGATAATCATTTTACAATTGTCATCTTAAGTATGCAAAAGTAAATTATCCTAACCAGAACATTAGCTTTAAGTAAAGACACTTGACGTAACTGTCTTTAGTGATTTATACGCACTTATTTCTTGACTAGGTTTAACAAACCACCCCACCCAGCACTTGCTTATCTTCTCATTTTGGCTACCCTACTGTTCCTCTGCACTTCGGCCTAGCTGACCAGCACAGATATGAGGATAAAAGGGCTAGATTTCACTATATTTGGAATTGTTCACAACCTCTATGGAACTGTCTCAAATAAATGTTCGGTGATTGATCCAATCTAAAAATGTGTTTGGAACATCTTTTCAAAGACATCTACAATCAATCACTAAACCAAAACCCTTGAATCATCATCATCTGAAACATGAATCAAAAGAGACCCCTTCGACTTCTTTGGAGATTCTGTGGACCTCCAGAATAACCTACGACACTACAACCAATCATCAAATAGCCTCAAAAATCTGCAGATCAAAGTGCAAAAAGTTATTTGAACTTGCAGCACTGTCCTTGAGAGAAAAACTCTAACTAAAAAAAAGCTCTTACCGATTATACACATCCGAAATGTGTTTAAGATAGGATAAAAAAGCAATGGCATGTCATAGAAAATGTAACTTCTGCACGAAATGCAAGTTCAGAACATTAGAAGAGATTAGAACTTGGTTCAGAACTTGAGATGTCATGGTGACCAATATTCCTGGAAACGCCCTACAGAAATTGGCTCAAGAAATACAACGTTCAGCAAAATGAAGCAATGAGTCTTGGCATGGCTCATAAAGTCAAACAATGGATGGACAACAAAACTTTCCAATTCGAAAGTTTTTTCAGTGAACCTTAAATTATCAAACATTCTATTCTTACTACTCTGTACAAGATGAGCAATTTAGCAATAATTAGCTGAATCAATCAAGATGTCTCTCCAGACCTAATCATTGTCCCATTATATAATGAACAACTGCGACATATAGATCATTTATGTAAATAGGAGGTCATATGTTTTGTGTTTGCAGATCCATGCTTTGAAGCATACTTCATCAATCGACTTCCATCCTTTCTACGTCTTTTTAACGTTTTCAGGCTTCTAAAATGACGCCATATGAATGTCAGCTTCTACGTATTAGATGTTTAACCCAAAATTTGGTAAGACATGCTCTAGAAGGCTTAAAATATGCTTGAAATCAATAATGGAAGTATGCTTGCAGTATGCCTTGGTGCAAACAAAACATATGAGCTAAGATGTTTCATCATTGATCATATTGGTATTCCCTTTCAGTAGTTTCTCAGTAAATAAAATAAGACAAAAAAATTAAGAAGTCATTTGCAGTTATCTCTTAAAATATACGATCATTGCCAAATCATATCCATTTTTTTTAATTTTATGAAAATTGTACCAGGTGAGCAATGAATTTTCACCGCCAACTAACACCGCCTAACATTAAAAATCCTGCCAGAGAAAAGTAAGGTGTGATGAATTAAGAAACACCATTTTTAAGGTTTGTTTTTCTTCTATTTTTCTTTTAATTTTTTTTCCAAAAATATGACCATGATGGAAAAGGAAATAAAAAGGTGCCACAACTCAGATTTGCTTTGTGTATGACGTGACTTATAAAACCTAAACCTTCGAAAATCGAAGGATGTATGGTCTGACAATGATAGAGCAACCAAGAAACCAAAGAGTCTAGATGCAGATTACAAGTGGTTGAAGTTAGTTGGGCGGTTCCTGCAGCACTCTTTATTATAAAAATTAACCAATCTATCAGGATCTGGAATAAAAATAGTTAATCTAATCTTTCATACCAGCATTTTTCATTGTTATCATAAACACATAGTTGAATTATCCATAGACCAGGGAACTTCTGGACGGATGACGGCCACGCAACCTTTTCTACAGACGTCATGCCGCCAGGGATGGCAAATTTTGACTTTTACTGAATTTCTGCCATTTTCTGCCACTTGGTGGCAGAAAATTGCAGAAAATGGCAGAAAGTGGCAGAAAATTGCAGAAAATGGCAGAAAGTGGCAGAAAATGGCAGAAATGGTAGAAAATGGCCGCTTATGGACAAAATTAGGCATAGACTGATGTTCAACTACAAATTTGGATTTGTAGAATGAGATTTAAATAATAAAATGTAATTAAAGTTTACACAAATACTTAGGAGTACACGATGGCTACCTATGTACTAAAAAGTGTTTGCTCAAATGCCAAGACTCCTAATGGCGTTTTCCGATATCAGAGTATCATAAGGAAAATATTTTGTGAAGGTGTGCATTTTTTATCAGCTCACCAACTATATTAAATCCCTTCATACCACTAGAACAAATAGATATTCCAAAATCTTAGTAATAGATGTTGAAAAGGTCCTTAGTCATGAATTGAAGCAAAATTTCATGAACATATATGGTGCAGATAAGAAGCTATCACTACTTTAAACCTTCAAATTTTATCGAATTATACCACAGAATGCTTCATTTATGTGTTAAAGTAACTGCCAAGAAATATAAAACACATTTTTTAACATTACAAATCATAGAGAAAATTTTTCATTTCTCTACTATTTTCTGTATAGATTATGATGATAACATTTATTAAAACTTAAAACTAACCTGTTTTGCATATTTTTGAATTCTTTTTTCGTAAATATTTCAGTATTTGATAGTGTTACATGACATTAAAATTTGCGGAAGATCTGTGATAATTTGTTAAAATATTTATGTATTTGTAAAACGAAAATTCTTGTCATAAGTTAACACACCATTGGAGCATTTTGGGGGTTTATTGGTGCAATTGGAAAGTTAAAATTAATTGTTGTTAAACGTCTGCTAAACAGATATTGATAAAATTTTATATCAATTCACAACTAAGGACTCTTTGAATATCTATTAACAAGGTTTTGGAATAATTTTCCAGTTTAGTGGTTTTAAGTGATTTGATATAGTTATCTGAGCTTATGAAAGAGGTACACCTTCACAAAATATTTTCCTTATGATCCCCTGATATCGGAAAACGCCATTTGAAGTCTTGGCATTTGAGCAAACCCATAATCAGAAACTTTAAACACCGTGAGTAACAACCTTTACCTCAAAATTAAATATAAACATCGTTTGTTTGTTTGTTGAGGAGTCAGAACGAAGCTTCGCAGCTGTTATCTGATAGAGGCTGTCCGCCATATGGGGATATTGCCGCTCCACTTGGACAAGCTAACAAGCAAGCATTAATTTTTACCTCACCCTCGGGAATGACCCCAGGTTCGCCCATTTAAGCCGTCAAGGGCCGTGACTTCTGCATGTAACTTAATACCACAGGTCACTAGGACTCGGCAAGCCCGGGATCGAACCGGGGCTTGCCTAGTATTTGGCATTGAAAGACAGTTCAATGCTAAATTTTGACTCCGAAGAGTTGAGTTTGGAAAGTTGTGTGTTGCATTTGAAAGACGGTTCAAATGCTAAATTTTGACTCCGAAGAGTTGAGTTTTGAGGGTGGCAGTCAGCCGGGATCGAACCCCAGCCATCTGCACGACAAACCGGCGCAGTACGCACTACGCCATGCGTCACCCCTTCAAATATAAACATCATTGTTGATGCTAAAATAATTAGAAATATACATTTTTTTTGAAAACACGTCTTTTCATAAGATATTCCTTGGTTATTCATTTGATGTGCCATATAGTAATAATAATTCAGGATGAAATAAGAACTTCTATTGAAGTTATGACGAAACTTTATGTGAAATAAAGAAAAGCTCGTATGATTTACTTTATCATATTTCAAATTGTCCAAAGTCACTAAAATATTAGATAGTGTTGAAAAGGGATATCAGAATTAGATTATCCCCACTTTCTAGAATTTTTTTTTTTGATTGCGGATTTTCTACTACCGCCACAAGGAATGCGATTCCCTGTAAACAAGGATTTCTCCTAACAGTTTCAATCCGACCCCCAACAGGATTCGAACTTACGCCGTGCGGGGAAGCACTTACACTCGGCTCTTATAAGAACGCGCTAGTACGCGTGGCCACTCTGGCTTCCTTATAAAGGATTTCTCCAGACAGCTTCAGTCCTACCCCCAACAGGATTCGAACCTACGCCGTCTGGGGAAGCACTTACACTCGGCACTTTTAAGAACGCGCTAGTACGCGTGGCCACTATGGCTTCCTTAATGCTTGATGTTTTCACATGGTTTGTTAATTGATAGTGTAATTAATTAAACGAATTAATAAATGAATTATGCCCCAGGAAGTAATTTTTGAATTTTCTGTAAAGTATTGTTAATACTCATTAAATATTAAAAAGAAAATGATAGTGACTTTTTTGGGATTAGATTTCAAATTTTATTTATTTGGTTTTACAGTAATTCATTTTAAACTAATTCAGTTCATAGCAAGCAAGCATCTTCAAATCAGACTTTGATGAAACGTAATGTTAAGTTGTAATTCATACATCAAACATATTGCAATTGTAAAAGCTAAGAAAGTCAGCGTTTAATTTCATTTTATATTTGAGTAAACAAACTTGACTTGAAAATAACACGTATTTTTTACTTCAAATGAATTTTGTAAGACTGTGTTGTAATTGGATTTGAAAAACAGAACTTAGGCCTTAGTATTTAAATTTCAAAAAATACATTTAAGATATTTTAACATTTAAGAAACCTACCATTCTAAACTATAGTGTTCAAATAGTGACAGAGCATAATATAATTAAATCGCATCTAAGGTTTAACTATCGGTACATATTTAAGACAAAATAAGAGTGCTTGATTTGGCCACCCTGGCTTCAGGGGAAATTAAAAAAACAAATCGAGGAGATCGATTTCATGAACTTGTATCTTCCTTTTTCGATGCAATGAGCTTTTGGAGGGATGGTAAGGCCATAGTTAGACATCAAAAGTGCCGAATTTTGTCCCTTTAAGTATTGAATATATTGACTTATATGAGTTTCCTGAAAAAATAATTTCTGCCATTTTTTGCCATTTTCTGCCACTTATTTCGAATGAATAAAAGCCATTTTCTGCCATCAATTTCTGCCAGATGGCAGAAAGTGGCTTTTATTCGTATGCCATCACTGCATGCCGCTCAGGTAGCGACGTTACTTAATTCAAACTTATGTTATATCTTAACAACTTAGTTTTCTTTTCTCTAGCTTATTTCCAGTCTCCAGATCTCCCCTGTAAAATATTTTTACAGTTTTGAAATTGTTGTAATACTCATGCATGGATAAATAACTGAAAACATCCAATTTTAACATAGTTTTAACTTGAGACAATCCAATTTGAAAATATGTAAATATCCAGTTAAATAATTCTGATAGGTAAATTGGGGCTTCATAAAATATTTGGTATACCTTACAGACACATTGTGACTGTAAACAATTGTTGATTATATAGCTCTCTTGCACTTGATATGCCATAATTAAGTTTAATTTATACACCTTTGAGCATTAATATGCCTCAGGTGTACATTGAGGTAGCAAACGTATAATTTATCAATAGGCCCAATAGTTATTCAACCTATATAAAAGTTCTCATTGCCTCCTTTTTAATATCTATTCAATATATTTTATTAAATTACCTTATCTGTAGGTCTATACATTCTAAACAGAATGCACTTACTTTCACCCTCATGCCCATGTTAAGTTACACAACATGAATTTCTCATTAGATTCGCTCCTATTAAAGGACTCAAATAGTTTTAGGCTACGATTAAAATAGCTTTTGCACAGTTCCATTATATACTTAATTCTTTAGGGTACTTTATGCTGCTACTGCATGTTGAATGGGAAGCACTAGGGACCCTCTCAGAGATTGGCATTCAAATCTATGATTGCCCGACCCGGCACGGACTGTCTGTGACGTCATTCATCATGCGGGAAGCCGACGTTCATGATTAAAGGAACCTTTACTTCTAAGAAACACATCTAAACTATTTCACTCATTTGATAGGGCAGTTTGGTTATTGAAAATCCTCAAGTCTGCTGGAAATGTGTCTAAGGTATTTACCTGATATGAAAAAAGTGAATTTGAATTAGTCTGGAGTTGAAACAAGGGCCATTTAATGTCACATGATCGGGTGATTGACAACAAAATCTCAGTGATGTGAAATCTCGGCTTGCGCAAGTTTTTTTACGGGAGGTTGCAAGGTAGGGTTACTGCTTGGAGAATGGGTGCTTTGCTCTTGTATATGAGCGAACACGAATGGGAGTTTGATTTGCAACCCTGCTCAGAAGTCACTACAGTCAGGGATGCCATGCCTTTTGGTGCTCTTTAAAGAAAAAACGGGTTTATAAATACTGGTAGACAGAGGGGAATTTGATTTCACATAGGTAAATTGGCAACCCCATCACCAAGTAAAAGCACTACAAAATCAACAAAGAAGAACTACTCTTGTTTATTATTGAACTTTGTGAGAATAAGCTGAATGTTCAACTGAATGCTCTTGACCAATCACCAGCGTGAATCATCGGCACCGTGTGTAAGCCTACGAATGCCAATCTCTGCCTTTTAGTATTTCTAGGAAGCACTACAAGAACCATTATCAAATAAAAATTCTTTCTTTGGTGACTTTAACCATTGACCAAATGTATTTGTGTTGAAATTTTGGGCAAATATATGCTAAGACAAATATTCTGTTTTGAGCTTAAAAGATGCCCAGAATTATGCCTCACACAATGCAAATACTAAGATTTATCTTACTTGCTTGGTTCACTCACATTTAGAAAAAGTATATGAACGTTTGGTATGTGGCTGAATCACCAACAGAACAAGCCTTGCCATCGAGATGAATTCACACCATGAACAATCTAGCAGTAATTGAGACTTGACTGATTCCCAAAATAACTTTGGGTGAGAAGGTACTCATTTCACTAAAGGTGTTGCAATACCAAAGATGGGTGTGCCATTAACCATAGACTGTAGCACTAAAGCAGATGAAGAAGTATTGCCATGAGTCAAAAGAACTGAATGGGACTTTAACAACACATTCAAAAAGCACTGCACAGATGAATTTATCACATTTCAACATGATTCTTCAAGATGTTTCAAATGTTGTGAGTGAGAGGCAACTGGCAAAACAAACAAGGGTGACTGAAAATTGTAGGCTTTCTAAAATTGTGATTTGGATCTTGCAAAAATAATTAAGGCTCAAGTCATTTCTTCAAATAATGGAAACCTGCTATGAGCTTATGAATAGCAGAAGGAACTTATCACTCAAATCATAAAAAGGTGTTGTTCTGTCATAAGATAAAATCATGCGGTCTGCTGGTCCATGGACCACGGAACTTCTGGACGGCTGACGGCCACGCAACCTTTTCAGTAAGCGTCATGATGCTCAGGAAGCTACGTTACTTAATTCAGACTTATGTTAGATGTTAACAACTTAGTTACCTTTTTTCTAGCTTATTTTTTCAGTCTCCACATCTCCCATGTAAAGGAGTTTCACAGGTTTGATATTTTTGTAATACTCCTGCATGGATAGACAACCCAAAACATCAAATTTTAACATAGTTTTAACTTGAAACAATCCAGTTTGATTGAATATATGTAAATATCCATATAAGTGATTCAGATAGGCGATTTCTTCATGAAATATTTTGGCTTATGGTTACTGTAAGCAATTGTTGATTATATAGCTTTATTGCACATGAAAAGCCATAATAAAGTTTAATTTATCACCCTTTGTGCATTAATAAGTATCAAATATAAAAGCATTGAGACATCATACTATTAATCTGCCAAGAGGCCCAATGGGTGTGTCATATTTATTGACTATACATTTTTTTATCCCTTCATTAAGTTAAATTATGATACCTTTATTTAATTGTATATATTCTTAGCAGAGTGCACATTCCTACTACCTTATCCCCATGTCAAGTTACAAGACCTGGGTTTCTCAGTAAATTCATTCCTATAAAAGGATCCAAATAGTAATGAGAAGCTATGATTCAAGTCACACTCCCACAGTTTCTTGATCTGCTTAACGATGTCTCATTGAGATCATTAAGTACTTCACACTGCAAGATACTAAAAAGCACTACAGGATTGACTATCAAAAAAAATTCTTTCTTTGGTGACTTTGTCAATGGACCAAATATATTTGTGTTTCAATTTTGGACACATACGTATATGTTAAGAAAAATAGTCTGTTTTGAGCTTAAAAGATGCCCAGAATTATGCCTCACACAATGCACACACTTACTTTCTTGGTTCTTACTTGCTTGGTTCACTCACATTTAAAAAAGAGTATATGGATGTTTGGTATATGGCTGAATCACCAACAGAACAAGCCTTGGCATCAAGATGAACTCACACCATGAACACTCTAGCAGTGGTTGAGACTTGATTGATTCCCAAAATAACTTAGGGTGAGAAGGTACTTGTGTCACTGAAGCTGTTGCACTATCAAAGGTGGGTGTGCCATCAATCATAGACTGTAGCACTACAGCAGATGAAGGAGTATTGCCATGAGCCAAATGACCTGAACATGACTTAAAAATCACACTTAAAAAGCACTGAACAGATGAATTAATCACATTTCAAGATGATTTTTCAAGATGTTTCAAATGTTGTGAGTGAGAAGCGACTGGCAAAACAAACAAGGGTGACTGCAAATTGTAGGCCTTCTATAATTGTGATTTGGATCTTGCAAAATGATTAAGGCTCAAGTCATTTCTTCAAATAATAGAAACCTGCCATGAGCTTATGAATAGCAGAAGGAACTTGACACTCAAATTATAAAAAGATGTTGTTCTGTCATGAGATGAAATCATGCTGTCTGCTCGTCAATGATCTCGTCACCTTTTGAATGGCAGATGTGGCCAATCCTGCCCAATGAGAATTGGCTTGGGTTGCCTGAATGACGCATAATTTGAGACAGGCACTTTTTCCGATGTGGTTTCAAATCCTGTATTAAGAAATCCTTGGCTGGTCAAAGATCTCGTCACCTTTTGAATGGCAGATGTAGCCAATCCTGCCCAATAAGAATTGGCTTGGGTTGCCTGAATGACGCATACTGTGAGACAGGCATTTTTTCCGATGCGGTTTCAGATCCGGTATTAAGAAATCCTTGAATTATCTTACGTAAAATACAATTTTTTTTTCGTTCAGATGGTGCCTGTCTTTTCTTGAAAGAAATCATCCGAAGATTTCATTGTCATTAGCATGACTAACGAAGTAATCTTTATAAAGCAAAGAAAAACCTTTTTCCGATGTATAGTGGTATTTCACAAATGTAGCTTCTGAAGAAGTCGCAAGATATTTCTTTCCAACAACCTATCAAAAGGTTAATGGTTGATAAAAATGAATTTCAAAATTTGAAGATCAAGTGGGAAGAAAAAAACCAGCCACATTGGCAGAAATCTCGCTTAGGCGGGTTTTTTTCAAAATCAATGGAGCCTCTCTTTAAAACGTAAAAATGTCCCAGAAACGACCTGTTGGCGAATTTAATGCATTCAGTTTCGAAACCTGAAGATATTCAGCTTTTCAAATATACAAAAACTTTCACTGGGGATGGCCTCAAATCTCAGAAAATCGGACAAATCACCGTGTTTAGGAACCAAATAATTTACATGCAGAACAGAGATTTCTTCATGTGGACTATTTCTCATGCATTTATTTCTAGGGCCATTCCTGTGGCATGTGTTGGGCAAGGTCAATGCAGCGGCCGATGCTCTTTCTCAGGTTGTTTTGGATGCTATCAGAGCACCATGGGTGGATTGGGTCCAGTTTGCTCACCAACAAGATAAAGATCCGGAGGTGCGCGAACTCCTGGGTCCAGAGACCTCATTGCAATTGACCAAAGTTTCGCCGGACTACACGTGGCCGGAAATATTGTGTGACATATCACAAGGCCGGCCGCGACCTGTGGTGCCACTGAGCCTACCGGTACGATGCACCATTTTCGACATGTTGCATGGCTTAGCACATCCCGGTATTCGGGCCTCCAAAGAACTCATCCCCAGCCGTTTTGTCTGGCATCGCTCTAAGCATGATATCGGCCAATGGGTTAGGACGTGCCAGGCCTGCCAAAGGGCCAAAGTTGTCACCCATACCAAGGCCCCAGGGCAACATCTTCCAACTCCTACACGACGGTTCCAACACATTCATCAGCTCATGGCGGTGTCCATAGTCATCCGTTCCAAAGTAACGCCCAATCCTTCCTCCACGCATCGATTGACTACTGCCCTGTCCTCACCACCTTGTGGCTTGACTGCAAGAGACTCATGGGACGAAAGTGTTGCGTCCCGTCATGTACCTCCGGGTATAAAAGCAACACCCACGCCGCCCAAGCCGCCTCCAAACGCGGTTCTGGGCATTGTTCGAGAACCACCGATAGCCCGTCACACGGACCGTTGTTAGCGCAGACGTATGTAGCCTTCACTTCCTTCCCGGCGATTCTGAAACCCAAAGCTAAGATCAAAATGGACCTAGGCGAAAATCGCAAGCCTCTGGCCAACTGGAAAAGAGTTGTCTTAAACCGTCTGCCATTCCCAGTCGATTTCCGCCACTGCCAAATTATCTCAGTATCAATAGGCCAAAAGAGAGGCTGTCCGCCAAGTCTTCTCTCCCATCAAAACGAAGAGAGCAAGAAGTTCAGAGGCTCGATTTGGCCAATCAAGAATTCTTAGCTGCTGACAACATCTCCTCTCTGGACGAGGTCAAAGAGAAGTTGGATCGAACTTGCCTTTCCGCTGGAATTATTGTCATTGAACACGATAATGAAATCTTGTTTCTAAACTTTAAGACAAACAATGGAGAAGAAAACAGCCCTCCGGTGTTGAACTTATGTTTGAAAGTCACGGAAGATCTTTCATACTTTGTGTGGATTGAATCGGTTCCCGTCTTGAGCAAAAAGTTCGTACACATCACGAAACATTCAAAATTTTCAACTTGTTCTCAAATTCCTAATGTTCTGGCATCAGCCAAAAACATTGACTCCGAATCCACTGAAGAAATGATCCCTGACAAAATCCAACACTGTACTTCCATTTTGTCATCCTTCTTACCTGATCTTGGCGAGCATGAACGGAGAAAAGTGGCTTTTGCCATTGAACAACTTGAATTGGCCATTGTATCTCCAAAGCGGAGACGACATTCGCCGGCAACTCTAGCCATGACCGCTATGTAGTTAAATGTATCTACTGCGGGAAACAAACATCTCCTTCAAGACGATGTTATGACACTCCCAAGTATCAGCCATCTTAAACAATTGAGCTCATCACTCTCGCAATCAACGGGATTTTCTCAACAAACCGAAGATTACATTCGCGCTCGATCATCCAATCTGTGTGACCGAGAAAAACTCGTTTCCGTCATCATTGACGAAGTTTACAATGCAAAGAGAGTTGAGTTTTCTTGAGGAAAGTTCTCTGGTTATGAAGATGGACAACTCACAAAGACTATCCTGGGGGTCATGATTCCCAGTGTGGCTGGTTCTTTTAAGGATATGATAGCGCTTGTTCCTGTCAGAAAGTTGGATTCTGATTTCGTGCAGCCCATTCTTGAAAAGGCTCTTGAAGTACTCAAAAAAACCGGGGTTACAGTTGTCAGTGTTTTATCAGATGGGCAAAGTGTGAATAGAAGACTTTTTGCCAAAAACGTGGGTCAAGGTGAAATGAGATCAACTTACATCAATCCATATGACCTAGAAAATCCCATCTATCTTCTGTTTGATCCAACACATTTGTTCAAGAATCTATATACAAATCTGATGAATAAGGGCGAGTTTGATTGCTCGCCATTTCAGGGACAAGAAATGATGAACAAGAGTTGAACAAACCAGTCAAGATCAGCCACAAACTGGTTCAAAAGGTGTTGACTCCTCGACCAATTGAAAGAACAAACGTGATGCTAGCTGATCGGTTTTATCACGAAAGCACCATAGCTGGCTTGGAATATTACGCTCAACGAGGGAATCCTGATTGGCAAGGAAATGCCAATTTTTTGAAGTTAATCAGTGGTGGGACATGTGGGACATGTGGGATGGATAGTGAAAACACCCGGTTTGGGTAAGCAGAAACGAAATAAGAACAAAGACCCAATTCGAAGTGAGAATGACCATCAATTGCTCTTCCTAAGAGATTTCTGCTCATGGCTTGAAAAATGGCAATCTCAAACGCACTCCAAGAAAGGGTTATCCTCGGAAACGTTCCAGTGTCTCATCCAAACTTGCAAGACCTTACCTGAACTCGTTGTGTTCTTGCTTATCAAGAAAAACTTGTCGTACGTACTAGTTGGTAAAATTTCGTCAGATCCAATAGAAAGGCACTGGCAATAGAAAGGCAATAGAAATGGCAAATACAGACAGATGTCTGGAGCCAACTATTACATCAGCGTGAGGCAAATTGTTGAAAGTGAAAAACGTATTCGTCTCAAGTCGTTGGTCCAATTCACAAAGCTGTCCCTCAAGGAGATTCAAGATATATTCCAACCCAACATTGATGATACCACTGCTAGCCTTTACAGAGATGCAGAAGCCCTCTTGCCATTTTTTAGTGAGCACCTTTTCAGTGATCTTGAATTGAACAATGGTGATGAAGCTGCCATCTTTTTTGTTGCCGGTTACCTTGCCCGTGGATTGAAAAAGAGACACAAAAACGAGTGTTGTGTGCAACGTGTTCAAGCTTCAGAGTCTGCTCCTTTGCTTGAGTTTTATGCTGAATGTGATGGAAACTTGGACAATAAGAATCTCTTATTCAGCAAGTGAATCTTTTGCTCGATCAACTCAAAGAGTTAGGGGTCCAGGGTAAGGTCCTGACTTGGATTGATAGTTTCATAAGCGAAAGGAAGCAAATAGTTAAAGTCGAAGGATCTTTTAGCGGCATGTATGATGTCAAGTCAGGTGTTCCGCAAGGTTCAATCTTAGGTCCGCTCCTGTTTATTCTCTTTATTGCTCCTCTCCAGAAGTTTAGAACGAAAGCCAGTATTTCTTCATATGCTGATGACACAAAATTAGTTTGTGGAAGGAATGGACAGGACTCGAAATGTTTAGTTGAGGACTTGGAGAAGGTCTACTCTTGGGTTGGCGAGAGTAACATGGCATTGAACGGGATGAAATTCCGCACAATGACGTATGGGGCGTCAAAATTAGATGTTCCTCTCAAAGACAATGGAGGTTGTTATATTGAGCAGGTCTCGTCCATGAAGGATTTGGGAGTTGTCATCCAAGATGATGGAAAGTTCGATGAGCATATCCAGTTGAAAGTGGGGAAGGCATTTCAAACATGTGGCTGGATCTATCGCACTTT
>JAAGOF010000069.1:126239-144110 GCA_010645155.1 Tigriopus japonicus
CTAACTTACCTGCCAACTTGCTCAGACTCTATTCAGTGCCATTGTGAGGGATGAGGAGATCAGTGAAGCATTTCATAAAACTCAAAACCCAAGAAACACTTTCGTTAGGCTTTTCATTACCCTTATCAAGGCCAACAGAAATACACCTAGCCTGGTTGAAGAGCATTTGCTCTGGAAACAATTTATTTGGACCCATGATGGAGGAGTTTGCCTTCCGATTTTTTAACGTATTTGCAAAAAAATTCTCATCTGAACTAAATGACAAAATTCATATACAAAAGAAGAGATCCCACTCCAAAGACTCAAACCCCGAGAGGAAAGTCTCAAAACTCATAGGATGATCGAAAGATGTCAATCAAACTGTGTCTGAATTATTTGTTGGCTTCTATAACATATGTTTTGCTTTGTTATACCACCTTTTTGTGTAAAACGAGAGTCTGCAATAAAGTTTTCCTTACAAAAACTGAATGTATTGTATTTGAAATGGTTAGTGTGAGGCCTATTAGTCCTTATTTGTGGAAGAATATGTATTTTTGATTACCTTTATGTACACAATCATCATCTAAATTACACATAAACGCGACAGAAAGCTTTAGGAAAGGAATGTATCCTAAGGCTTAAGCTGTATAGAGAATGTGAACTAAATATATCGGTGTAACAATTTTCCCCCATAAGTGGAGACAAACAAAAGGGAGGTAAAAGCTCAAAGTCAATCACATATTGGTCACATATTGATAATCATTTTACAATTGTCATCTTAAGTATGCAAAAGTAAATTATCCTAACCAGAACATTAGCTTTAAGTAAAGTCACTTGACGTAACTGTCTTTAGTGATTTATACGCACTTATTTCTTGACCATGTTTAACAAACCACCCCACCCAGTACTTGCTTATCTTCTCATTTTGGCTACCCTACTGTTTCTCTGCACTTCGGCCTAGCTGACCAGCACAGATATGAGGATAAAAGGGCTAGATTTCACTAGATTTGGAATTGTTCACAACCTCTATAGTAGCGTTTTCTGTAGTAAATCTTTCGTTGAGTCATCCTTGCGCTAGATTAAACCTACAGTAAATGGCACCCAATGTCTGCCTACCACAACACCATGAGAGCCACAACTATAAACGGCTGCAAGAGAATCTGTGGTCACGGCAGCCTGTTTTTCAGAGTAGCTTTTGTGTAAGGAGAGAGGGGATAGCTAGAGGTATCTCTACCTAAATCACCATTGGAGCCACTAAGGGCTAACCCCGAGCTCGCTCCTTGGGAGTAGACAAGATAACTACTAAGGTGGCTTGAGAGAAGCACTTTGAAGTCTCAGCTCAGGGCAAGCCAGCTTTTGTTGCTTCCAAACTTGCCATCTCATTAATTGCACACTCTCTCTTAGTCTTGAGTCCCTAGCTGCTGCTGGCGCTTCCCTTCACACTTCTTTCTTGTTCTTCTATGTCAACCATTCTCTACGTCGTTTGACGCCGTTCAGGGCAAGCATGTGCTTGCCGTTTCTCCTCGTACTTCTCCTTTCTTGCACCTCAGGCTTACCAGACATCTAAGTACTTCTTCTACGTCCACCGTCTACGTCCACCGTTCTCTACATTGTTTGTTGCCGTTCAGATGAGCTTGCCCATTAGTTATAGAAGTATGTGTTGACGAAGCTGTCATTGAAGCTGCCGTGACCACAGATTCTCTTACAACCGTTTATAAGCCACAACCACATGGTTTTGAGTTTTTTTCCTCAATTAAGTCTATACATTCTCGAGTGACATCCTGCGGTTGGTCATTCATCTTGCATCTCACATTGATCATACTCGGTCCTATTTTTGTATTGTGACGCCGCCTCAAATTCGTTCAGAATTTGGCCACGCTGGCAATATTTTGAAAATTTTGAAATTCCCACCAACTTGGCGTGTAGTGTTATACTTAGAGGAGTATGGAGAGGCGATTCTCGTCATTTTTTCTGCCTTGCTTATTGCTGAAACTGGCCAGAAGTTGCGTGAAAAGGCAAATATTTCCGAAGAATATCGTGAAATACTTGCCCGAACAAGTGGAAGATCATTGTACAAATGGAAGTGCGCAAGACATATTTTCAATGCCAAATCCTATAATTGCGTGAACTTATGCCTGTGAATTGAATTATCATCTTCATTGAGCACCTTAGTATAATTTGGGAGCAGCAAAGCATAGACAGGAGGCCACATGGCCAAAAAACTAATGCTTTTCAAAAATGTGCCTTCTACGAATACGTTTGTTTGGGCAAGTTTCAACTAGTCGCTGATCACGACCGGCCTGCTCCAGTATCTCCACTCTATACCACTCTATAGACCTCTTTTGATGTGCTTTGAAACAGTCAAGACAGAGAAATAGAGAAGTATTCAATCAACAGTCTTCCCAGTTAGATTGGGGCAAGGCGCGCCATATTCCTAGCGGTTATTTTTGCGGCTCTTACGGTTTGTGCCTCTCTCAATGGAGGATATGCATTCCATAGTCGCGCGGCGTGAGCAACGAATGTGTTGGCCAATACCAATGGATTTGGAATCATGTCAGCAGATTTGGATCTTGTTTTCCGTTGCTCCAGGTCAGTTTTGACATCTGGGAAGATTAACTTCCCAAGGAGACTGCGTTGTCCATCGCCGCCATCGGTACTATGGTATGCTTTCCAGGTTTCCACCTGAGCAGCTTTGTTGGAAGAAGACGGGGGTGAGTCATGATGTTCTATATAAGGATTTCCCATTGCTGCCGTGTATTCAACTTTCCCCATCAGGAGGCCCCGTGCAAGTTGTTTAAGATATTCCCCTCTGGGTAAATGGTGGGTTAGTCTCTTCACTAAAGCAGCTCACTGCCTTGCAGCGTTGGCCACGTGATCGTCATGGGGTGAAGTCGTAAGCTTGTTGTCGAATTTAACCCCGAGGAACTCCAATTCACTCGCAGGGCCAATATCCATACCACAAACAGAGACCCTGAATGATTTTGAGTCCTGATTTTACCACCACCACTCACGAGAAGTTGGGGTTTTGAAGCATTGAGCACGAGACCGTTATTGTTTGCGTATTGGGCGAAGGCCTCAGCCCTCACCATCAGTTCATTTTCAACCAAGGGTAAGTCCGAACCTATTGCCCAAACTACCGTGTCATCTGCATACCCCACGTTGTTCGACTCCCTAACTCCAAGAGCGTCGGGGATATCTGCTACAAGAATAAGGTAAAGATCTGGACCCAGGATGGATCCCTCCCAAACACCGTATTTCACTTCAGTTAGGTCAGGCACTGTGCCATCCCAGTCCACACACTGCTTGTCATGGGATAGGTAGCACTCGAACCACTTAAGTGCCGTGCCTCTTATCCAATTGCCCGCAACTTTGGAAGCAGCTTGCTCTTGTCCATGGTGTCGAACGCGGAAGATATGTCAAAAGCCAGGACCCCCACGATGCCTCCCTCTTGACAACCCCAAACCCATGCGGCGTGGGCTGGTGCTAGTGCTGTGGTTGTGAAGCGTCCTGACCGAAACCCGAACTAGCAGTTTAGCAATGCGTCCACCTCGGCGAAGTGAAGCTCCAAATCCTCCTTGACAATGTTCTCCAAGATTTTGGAGAGTGAGGGAGAATAGCAACAGGGCGATAGGAGTTGGGATCTGATGGGCTCTTTCCTTTTCCTTTGTGGATGGGAATAATACGAGCAGCCTTGAACGATTTGGGTACTTTTCCCGAGGAAAGGGACATGTTCACAAGGTGAGCAATTGGGCTCGCTAGAACGTCGACCCCCATCTTGAGCAAGGACACTGGGATTTCGTCGAGTCCAACCGAAGGGGTATTTTGTAAGGCTCTGATTACCTTGGAGATCCTGCCAGCATTTGCAAACGAAAAGTTGAAAGGTTGAGTCCTTTTTGGCCAACCAGATGGAGGAAGTGTCCTGGTGGGCGAGAGGGCTGAACGGAGATTTAGTATCTTTTGAACAAAGAAATCATTCATCAACTTGGCTGTCTCTATTTTTCCAGATGTTGAGCACCCGTTCATCAGGAGAGTTAATGGAAGTGGAGAGCTTTGCGGTTTGCCCAATGCTTGATTTGCGAGTGACCACAGTTTTTTTTGGATGATTGTTGGCCTTTCGATGCACATCCAAAATTTGTCCTCAAGCGATCCTTCTTGACTATTGATGACAATTTGTTTCGGAGACGGCGATATTCATTTCCCGAAGAATTATCTCTCTGTTTCATCAACCCAGGTTTTTGAGGAAAGAAATAGATTTCTCCCTCTCTTGACTTTTATGGTCGTTCTTGGTGCAACCACGTCCAGTGCACACGTGATTCCCTTAAAGATAAACTTGTTCGCTGCGTTCTCATCCTTAACGTTAAAAATGTCAGTCCAAGGCCAAAGCTAAAGTGCCGCCACTAGTTCTGGCCTTTTTATGCCCTTGTAGTTTCTCCTGACAAGTTCGATTGGAGTAGAACAGCTGCCGAGTGGGATTTCAATCAGTGCGAGAACGGGTCTGTGATCAGAGGTTGTGTCATCAAATACCTCTACTTTGATGTTTGTTTTGTTTGTTTGTTGAGGAGTCAGAACGCAGCTTTGCAGCTGCGATCTGATAGAGGCTGTCCGCCATATGGGGATATTGCCGCTCCACTTGGACAAGCTAACAAGCAAGCATTAATTTTTACCTCACCCTCGGGAATGACCCCAGGTTCGCCCATTTAAGCCGTCAAGGGCCGTGACTTCTGCATGTAACTTAATACCACAGGTCACTAGGACTCGGCAAGCCCGGGATCGAACCGGGGCTTGCCTAGTATTTGGCATTGAAAGACAGTTCAATGCTAAATTTTGACTCCGAAGAGTTGAGTTTGGAAAGTTGTGTGTTGCATTTGAAAGACGGTTCAAATGCTAAATTTTGACTCCGAAGAGTTGAGTTTTGAGGGTGGCAGTCAGCCGGGATCGAACCCCAGCCATCTGCACGACAAACCGGCGCAGTACGCACTACGCCATGCCTCACCCCTAACCTCTACTTTGATATTTAACCCTGAAAAATAAACATGGTCGAGGCACGAAGAACGATGTTTCCCATTAAACTGGCCGTGCGACTTCCAGGTTGGGGGTGTTTGTGCATAGTAGAACCCGGCGTCCTTGGAATTAGCAAGCATTTGTTGAAGTAAAGAATTCCTGGAGTAATTAGGATCCTTCAGTCTGTGTAGGTCGAGTTTGAAATCCCCAAAGACTCTATGTAACGTTCTTGCTTTTTGATGAGGCCAGTTTGACTTGTTCAACAATGATTTCAAGTTGTTCTCTTTCTGCACTTATACCACTCCGGCTTCTAACGGACGACTTCCATTGCCGATAGACACCACCTATAATAAGGTTGTTGCCCTTTCTTTGGTTGAGCTCCAACAACACAGTCTGGGCTGGTTTTGTCATTATGTCATGCCTTATTTGCACCATAGCATGTGTCACAATGTCCAACCTTACAAGCGCGAGCACACGAGTCACTTCGTTTGGGCTCATTATTGGTAAGTACGTGGTATATCCTTTGATTGAAAAGATCTTTGCCATTGCTGGAGATAGTTCTGTCTCGGTGATGATTGCTACATCTACATGGTTGACATTTAGGAGATGTTAAAGAGACAATTCCTTCACACCTTTAGCCAAATTTGCAACGTTCCAGGTCATTGTGACGGTGCCGCCAGGCTTGACACCAGAGCGGATATTTGTTGAGACATCTGAATCAGGACCTGGGATTGGCTTTGGAAATGGGGCCGAAAACGGGACCAGGGGGAGGAATTTCTGCTGATGGTTGGGGTGATTTTGTTGCCGTTGCATACGTTTTCTGGTTCAGCTCCGTTCTGCTTTGCCTTGCTTTGAGTAAAGCTAATTCTGCACGAAGACGCTGAGTCTCTGCCAATTCCAGCCTTCGTTTCAGTCCATTCACCACTATTGAAGTGGGATTGCCCTTGGGTTTGGAGGAGGACAGCCCTCTCCCCCCTTAGTCGTTTCCTGCGGTGAATTTCTTGGGAAAGGTGGATTTCTTTTTGGCGATGTGCCAGAGTTTGCAACGCGGGTCTCTGCTCACATTGCACTTTTTGCAAAACTCAGGGTGTTTGAATTTGCACTCTGTGTTTTCACAGCTCGGGCCCCTATAGGCGGAGCGGCAGACCCGTTTCTTCCTTTTGACTTCTGTTAATCCGTCGTGTGAAGTGGCTTCTTCTCCGATGACATTAGGTTCTAATTGGGCAATGGTGCTCTCGACTACTCCCTCTACTTGGGAGGTTGGCTCCTTTTCGACCTTCCAGATGTACATTGCGAGGAGTACCAATGCATCGCAGGCTTCTTGCTTCTTGACGTCCTTTGTCACAGAACCGTTGATTGCACTCAAGAAAGCTTTCTTGACTCCTTCAATGGAATCACCATTGTACTCTTTGAAAACATTCTCCATGTCTGGAGGGTCTTCAATCATGGTGAGATAGCGCGTTCGCTCAGATTTTGGTGAGAAATTTCACAAGTATTTGCGGAGCACTTTTCCAACGTCTGTCTTCCGTGAAACGCAAAACGATGTGAAACATTTGTGAGGACTAGAGCAAGGAAAAAAAGAAGAAAGAGTTTTTAAAAAGTAGGAAAAACGGCAAAAAAAGTTAATAAGAAGTTGGCAAATCTAACCTTTTATGCTTAGTGATGTACGGCTAAGCTACGAAATCCATGGAAATCTGCAACCAGTTAGCACTTCAATGTGTTGCAATAAGTACCATGCATTTTAAGGATGGAAAAGTTTAGATAATTGTAATTATATCTAAATATAGATATAAAATTTATCTACAGTATATCTGTTTATATAGATATAAAATTAAATATATTGTCAACTCTTATTCAAATGAAAGCACATAGATGAATATTGCTATTACTTTTTGAACTACAGAACATTGTAAGGCTGAAGTACTATTATATACCTAAACTTTATAAAAAGATACAATGAATAAAAAGTACTTTTTTGACGTCATGTTTGGTAAGTAAGCTAAGTTTCAAATTGCCTCAGTCTTGTTCCTGTCAATTAACTCTCCCTGAAGTGAAGTTTATTCTTGGCAGTGTTTTGTTCAACTATAAGAGTTGTGAACAATTACATCATTTCGGCTACAGTAGTTCCAGGGATCTACGGTAAATTTCTTGGAGGGGCTACATCCAATTCCAAACAAATTTCGTATAAATGTTAATTGTTTGAATTATTTTTTTTTGCGGATTTTTTAGTACCGCTACAAGGAATGCGATTCCCTGTAAATTTAAGGATTTCTCCCGACATCCTCAATCCGACCCCAACAGGATTCGAACCTACGCCGTCTGGGGAAGCACTTACACTCGGCTCTAATAAGAACGCATTAGTACGCGCGGCCACTCTGGCTTCCTTTTTTATTTATGATTTATTTTTGCAGGGAATCACATTCCTTGTAGCGATACTAGAAAATCAGCAACCAACCCCCCAAAATGTAGTATTTTTGTCTAACAACGCTATCTTTCAATTTTTCAAAAATTTGTTTTCAAAGATATTTTGAAAAATTGGAACTGAGAAATGAGCTTGTTTGAGAAAAAGTAAAAACATTTTTTCTACTTTTTAACTTTTTTCCTTGCCCTAGTGATGACCAATTAATCACTGTTGCTTCAAACAAAACTTACTCCTGAACATGTCAGATGAACTATATCATATATAAACCATATAAAAATGCCCAGGACCACTGCCCATGATCTATGTTTTGAAATGTACCAGAAGAACCATATCTCTCAGAAGAAAATTGCAACACCAATTAAATCCATTGAAAGATTAATCAAACCACATTATTAGCGAAAATACCACTGTGTTAGCGAAAAAGATGTGGAATCAATAGCAAATATCCTCTTACGCAATTGATATCAACTTTTTTGGCAAGGGCACATTCATTTTCAACGTGAGTTGCTGATGACTACTGTTTTACTTTTGACTTTTGAATTACTTTTGATTGCTGATAGTAATTCTATTGAGATCCGATCGTTCTACTTCTGATGTACAGATGTTGTAACGTTAGGTTATTGGCAGGAATTACTAGTGACGTCATGGTTTTTGGCGGGAAAAAATGTTTGGAAGACAAGGTGTTTCTGATGAGCGTGCAAGGTAGCTAAAACGAAGATTTTATCGTAATCGTTCCCTTTGGCATGACCCCATCATTTCTGAGGTTTGGAAACTAAGAAAAGTAATGAACTGCGCAGGTTCCATAGTCCAGCGCAACACTAAGTACGAATTTTGTCAAAAAGTACCAGTAAACAAATTTGGAGAAATTTTGAAAATAAGGCAAAAATATATTTGACAAAAAGGGATTAATGGATTAATCATTTAATTCGGGGAAACCCTCGTACAAAGGCTGTCAAAGTAGGGATGTTATTTATCCGTTGCTGTCACATCAAATGTTAGTCAAAACATTTGATTTCAATTTTGAAATAAGATTGTCATATTTTTTTCAACTCACTTTGCTCATTTCGTCTGCTTTCTTCTTGATGCCGCTCGAATCTTTCTTCAAAAGGAGGAAATTCTACATCTCGTTCATTTGATCCATTCCGGGCTTTTAGAGTTTTTTCTCTTCGAGAGCTGAAAAAGGATTGAACAAATAATGATTTTTACAAGTTGATGAATTTGTTCCCTTCCAATTCCTCGTGGGCCTTGTGACGTCGTGTGATGACGTGGATTGCCGGTCACGTGATCTCAACACAAAAGTAGGACATCGTTCTG
The DNA here is from genome assembly GCA_010645155.1 of Tigriopus japonicus. Taxonomy (NCBI): domain Eukaryota; kingdom Metazoa; phylum Arthropoda; class Copepoda; order Harpacticoida; family Harpacticidae; genus Tigriopus; species Tigriopus japonicus. Next base: position 134,956 of record JAAGOF010000069.1, read on the forward strand.
AAGTCAATGCTATGGTTTCTGCCAAAAACTGCTTTAGCTCAGTCAATTGCGCTGTCAAAGGCATAATGACAAAATAAAAAAAGTACCAATATGGATTGATTTAATTTTTGGAACTCCAAACTCTCAATTTTAATATATTTGTGTTTTTTTCGCGATGTATCAAACATCTTCTTGGTCACATAAAGAGTATGAAACGTAGGGGCTTATGGTCATAATCTAAAATTTCCCTTATTATTGATCGTCTGTAGATCCCATTCATGGGAATTACTCTGCTTCTCCAGAATGTGGACGAAATAGAAGTGACGGGATGAGGGCAACTTTGGGTTGAAATTTGATCGAACAAGGAGGCACGAAGTCCTGCATATCCTTCCCCCAGTTTTATGCTGTGACTCAGTCAATTATCTTGTTCTTGAGCCAGGTTTCTAAGGTTTCTAATGGATAGGAGGAGGTGATGAAATGAACTATTGTGCTGTTATAGGCAAATGGTAGTCCCAAATACCTTTTGAGGTATTTTGAGAACACTGCATTGGTAGCTTCCCAAACACCTTTCACAATTGATCCTGCCAGCCAAACTGGCAAGGCGGATTCGTAAGTCGATAAGGTGAAAGTTTGGATAGCCCGCAGTACAATCCAGAGTGGGAGGTCACGCAGTCGGAGACGATGGAACAGGAAACCAATTTTTGCTCTCGCTTTCAGGTTCAAGTCTCGCAAGTGAGCCAAGAATGCCATTTGTGATGAGAAGGTCACCCCAAGGTATCCAAATTCGTTGACCCTCTCAAGTGGCTTTTCGTCAAAAGGGAACGAACATGGCGGGAGCCGGCCTTTGTGGAAAACTAGAACCTTTGGTTTTTCGATATTTACCACGAGATCCTAATTTTCACAATAAATTTGTAGATGGTTAAGGCGTTTGGAAGATCTTCCTGGGAATGCACCACTAAACATAGATCGTCTGCATACATGATGTATTTAAGCGTCTTTTCCCCCTGCCACAACACTCCGTCGTGGCTCAAAGAGTCGGGCAAATCACTCACAAAAAGGTTAAAAAGGAGGGACGAACATTGGCCGCCTTGAAGGACTCCATTATTAGAATGAAATCCTTTGGAGATTACTTTTCCACACCTTAAATGGAGTTTTGTCTGTTGCAATTTTAATCTAAATTAGACAAACCAATATTCAAGAATATGAAATAAATAATTTCTGAGAGGAATAGATTGTCAATTCCAGCCAGAATTTGGTAAATTACGTGATCTAATGTAACTGATTAAAATTAAAATTGCTTCCTCAATGTGTGTAATTGATGACAACCACATTGTCTAAAATGTAATTGACTTCAATAGACCTCAAATGGAATTCAAACTTATGGGGATGAGCTAAAAATTATTTTGGCGTACTTTGTGGCAAAATTAGACTGCCTGAGGTAATTTACATATGAGTGTTGAATTAGATTTATTTTCAGAGTTTTTTTTTGTTGGTGGTGGCGGACGTTTCATTACCACTTCAACAATTACGATTCCCTGTAAAATAAATAAATCAAAAATAAAATCAATGCATTCAACATTTTTATGAAATTTGATCTACCAAAGAGTTACTGTTGGTAGATGTGCGCAACCCTTGGATAGTGGGTTGATCAGGAATAGTACTAAATGTTTTTCCAATCCTGACTTAAATGCTGTTTGAGGATCAGTTACTACATATTCTTGATAGGTTTCCTTATTTCTTCTTTGTAGCAGAAGCATTTTGAGTAAATTATAATTTCCTCCTTGGTTTTAGTACTTAAATAATCATTTGAGGTGCTTGTGAACAGTGCTTTTTGCTTGGCACTTTAATATTGGTGAAATACAATGCAAAATATTAAATGATGCACATTTTGTCATGAAATAACTTGCCATTGGAAAAGTTTATTTAATTAGCTGATCTTCTAGTTTCTTTTTGACAAAGACGTTTTATTTATTTCAAGAACTGAATTTTGACAATTTCAGCAATTAATCAAATCTTTATGATTTGTTAATTGACATACTTTATTTGGCAATTAATGCAGTTGTATAAAACTTAACATTTTTTATGAATCATACCATTCCGTACTTTTTACCTACACATTGAACTTTGAAATCCCCTAATGTTAAAACTAGATCAGTTTTAAATGAAAATCATGACATTGGATTTGGAAGATATCCTACTTTTTCCGTCAGGGTGACGAGAAAAAGTTCACTTAAGTAGTGGCATTTTATGGCTTGGGGGTTGATATGTGTACTCTTTTTTATAGATAAATTGCTCTACGTTTATCCTTACAATTTCTTCAACAAACGCACTATTTTCTTGCAAAAGAATTAGTTTCTGCATCCTTAACCGGTGGACTTGAGTGTAGGCATTGGTCACCCTCCGAGCGTGCATTTAGGTAGATTCTCAAATCAAGAGGAGGTCGAGGCCAAAGGATTACTCAGGTTCAGTTTTGTGACAAGTTTTTCTAATAACTTTGATAGTTTGTGAACTACCCTTAATTCAAGATTTCCTACATGCCATAAGAAACATTGGCAATAATTTACCTCTGTCAACGACGGACAGGGTTAAAAAAGGAAGGAAGGAAGATGGAAGACCGGGAAGAAGCCACGAAAAGGACAGATAAGGTGACGGTGTCAACTCGAAAGAAGAATTTTCAAATACTTAACATCTAGCCCGCAGGGCTTAGAGCCCCGCAGGGTTAGGGCTTAGGGACCCGCAGGGTTAGGGTTTAGGGCCCTGCAGGATTAGGGGATCATGTGGCGTGTCTGTGCTATGCACTGAATGAGAGGAGGGACAACATGGAACCCCTGGAATGGTCCTCCGTGGGAATCATAAAAGTGTTTTTGAAGAGGGAGCTGTCCAGCCAGTCCAGTAATCCAACAGAACATGTTGGCGTCTGTCTCAGTCTAGCCCTTGATGCAATGCCCTTGTAAGAGGGACGGAATGCAATCAAAAGGAAATATCAGCTAGTCTGAACTGTCTAGACTCCTCCATGCATAGAACTTATATGGGAGACCAGATGGCCCCACAGGAGGAGTGAGACCTTGGCAAGAGTTGAAGCATGATGCAGCCAGCATCTGAATAGACTGCAAGACAACAAGTATTGTCTAACGGCAGAAACCCAGACGCTGACGGCTTAGACCCCCTACTACAAATGCACCAGGTTTGAAACGTATAAATAGGACCACTCCAGTAAAAAACAAGAGTTGATATGATGAAGTGAAACCTAACACAAGTTCTACTTCATTTGGCTCCGTGGAGGAGCAAGTACCACTCAGGTACTTCAATCAATGAGATAACTCATTGCTGAAGGTTGAAATTGAGTTAAGTTTCAGTTTGTCTGTAACTGAAACCTATCAGTGTATAGTGCTGGTGCTTCCCCCTGAGACCTCATAGTCTTTGAAGAGCCAGGGAGTCCATTGCCATTTTCAAACTCTGATTCTCAACAGGTTGAAGGGTGATCAAGGTTAAGGATTTTCTATTTTGTTCTTTTTGATCCCGCTTCTATCTTTGCATTGTTGGCTGTTTCGGCAACCCGCTTCTATCTTTGCATTGTTGGCTGTTTCGGCAACCCGCTTCTATCTTTGCATTGTTGGGGAACAACTTTACTTTTATTGTATTATATAAGTTTAGGTCCAGGTAAAAAGTTGTATACCTAAAAACCTATTAATTATAACATTTTTAACAATCTACTTTACCCATATTTAGTGACCATTTAGTTACCTTATGAATTCAAATTGAATAAAAATTCATTCAACAACAGCTGGGTTATTTGACTTTGAATGGTATATTTTTGACCCCAAAAAGCCGAAAAAACGCTACAGTTATATGAAAAAACAAATTCCCAAAGATTTCTCATAGCTTTTTAATATCAGAAAAATAGATGATTTTTTTTGAGTTTTGGAACTTATGCCAAAATAGCTCAAAATAAGAAAAAATATCACTTAAAAGGCATAGTTTGTTTGTAGTTTGTTAAAAATGTTATAATTAATAGGTTTTTAGGTATATAACTTTTTCTCTGGACCTAAACTTATATAATACATAAAAAAAAGTTGTTCCCCATTGAATTGTGGGTCCAAAATGTGCCATGATGTCTTTGGATATTTTGATTCTGTAGAGTACTCTCTCTTTGTTTCTCTATTTCTCTCTATCTGATCTTAACCTGTATATCTCTCTGCAAATAAAATCAGTTATCCAAATCACTCAGGATGGCGCAGTCGTGCTGCGAATCTACGTAAGACGCCGAGTGTTGTGTTTGAAACAGTGCAAGTGTTCAGTGCTCTCGACAAGAACCATGTCCGACAACAAGGATCCCATTATGGTTGAAGCTTCAAAAGGGATGATGCCCGCTGTAACCGACATTGGAGACGAAGCAGTACTGGAACACGCAAAACGCTCAGCGAGAGCATTTCGAGGACATTTTTCAAGGGCAATAAGTTCGTTCGATAAAGCAATTGATAACATACAGAAAAATCCATCTGTATTTGCGACAGAACAAGTCAAGAAAGAGTTCCAGAAATTTGAAGAATCCTTCGTAAAAATTGAACATGCATATAGTAAATGCATGATTCTGGTGGAACCTTCAAAAGTTAAGGAATGGGAGGCTAAAATGAATGACGTTATTTCGGAAAAAGATAACGTTCTGGAAAAGATGGTAACTGCCATGAAAGAAACCGATCAAGTTCCGACAGCAATGCCAATATCTTTACCAAGCCGAGGAAAGATGAAAGCTCCAATGAATACGACCTTGGCTCCTCCGATTTTGTCTTTGGAAAATAATCCGATTGAATTAAGATCTTGGATTAAGAAACTCAATTCATTTTTCACCTCGAATGATTTAGAAAGCACATCATCAATTAAAGAACAGCAGGAATACGTTAAACAATTCATCGATCCAGAATTAGAAGTTAAAATTGAAATAAAAATTGATCCCTTCATGAAAATTTTTGGGGACAACGGAATGATCAAAACAATTGAAGAAGAATTCGCCTTGAGATATCCTTTATTTACGCGAAGATTAGAATATTTCCGTTACACAAGAAAACAGGACCAAACACCTTCCAATTTTGTGGCAAAATTAATTCAACTTAGTTACGAAGCCGATCTGCCAAGTCTAACAACAGATGAACTCCAAGTATTTCGGGTGTTAACTGGTATTAAGGAAGATAAATTGCTCACCAAATTATTGGAATTGAAAACACCCAGCTTTGAAGATGTTCAAAAGAAAATTACTACCTGGGAAGTGACCAACTATAATAAAAAGTCTTGTACTCAATCTTCCGATTCTGAGACAAGACAAGTGCAAAAATTCAAGAAAAAATGGAATCAAAGTTCTTCATCCCAATGGCACAAAAATGGATTGCCAGATCATTGCAAAAATAAGTGTTTTCGATGTGGTTCTGCTAAACACCGACGTACCAATTGCACCAAGGATAAGGTATATTGCAAAAACTGTGCCAATGATAGCCATGCCACCATAATTTGTTTGATAGAGTGGAATTCCAACCGTTCAAATGATCATAGATCATCGAATTTTAATCGTGGTTCATCAAGACCTCAATCAAGAGTTTCTTCTCGAGCTCCATCGAGATTATCTTCACCTGTACCAAACAATGAATCTCAATATGCAGGTAACACCCTGTCCACAGTGAAACCCGCAACGGTTACCAGAAGTAAACCAACACCCAAGTTGGCCATCGAGTTCACGGTAGGACAACACAAATTTTCATACTTTGTGGTACCCGACACTGGATCAACCCGCACCGTTATTGCTTATGACATTGCCCAAAAGTATAGAATTCCTTATTCTAAAGAGAAGGAATTTCTGCGAGCTGCAAATGGGCAACGAATGAATTGCGAGGGAACAGCCTTATTGGAAGCACATATTCCTAGTAAAAAGACAGTATACATAAGTGCCATTATTTCAAAAGATTTGAATTCAGAAATTCTAGTGAGTTGGCACGACCTAGTCAATTTAGGCGTTATTCCGCCATCATTTCCGTCTTGTATACATGTGAACCATGAAAATGCAACTTTGGAAAAAGTTTTCGAGGACTTCCAAGATGTTATTAGCGACACTTTACCTGACAAACCAATGGAAGGTCCTCCAATGGAAATTAAACTCAAAGATGAACCGATTAACCCGCTTCGAGCAATGAAAGCTCGACCAGTTCCACATCATTGGCAAAATGACGCCACGGAATTAGTAAATAAATTGATAAAAAGCAACGTTTTGGTACCCGCACCCGATGCAACCGAATGGATTTCCCCTGCCTAATTTGTACCGAAAGAAGGAGGCAAAGGTGGACTTCGTTTAGTTACTGATTTCCGAGAATTGAACAAACATGTTGTTAGATCAGTGCATCCATTTCCATCAGCCCAAGAAATTGTAAGAAAAATCCAGCCAGATGCTCGATATTTCGCCGTGATGGATGCGGTCCAAGGCTATTTTCAAATTAGCTTTCTGAAGAAGCTTCGAAATTAACAACATTTTTATTATTCAACGGGAAATATCAAATGCCAATATAAAAGAGGGCCCATGGGACTTGCATCCACAAATGATGAATGGTGCAAGAGATCAGACGCAGTTGTGAATGAATTTGAATGGGCTGAGAAGATTGTTAATGACATCTGTTGTTGTGGTGGTCCTCCTCAACTTGTCTGAAAATGGAGTAAAGCCGAATCCTGAAAAGATTCAAGCACTGTCAAAATTCCCTTCACCAAGAGATCTGACTACTTTAAGATCATTCTTGGGACTTGTCAACCAATTGGGAAATTTCATTCCCGATATAACGCATATGACACGAAATATGCGTCAACTTTTAAAGAAAGACAACCCGTTTCAATGGCTTCCTGACCATGAAGCAGAATTTCAAAGAGTGAAACGAATTTTGACCTCTGAAGTGTTAGTGCACCCCTTCGATCCATCTCTTCCAACTGAATTGCTGACAGATGCATCTCGAACGCATGGAATAGGATTCATGCTATTACAAAGAACAAGAGAAGGACAACCGAGAATTGTCCAATGTGGATCATTTGCATTAACTCAAGCACAATCAAATTATGCGGTAATTGAACTTGAATGTCTTGCCATTGTACGAGCAATGCAAAAATGTGATTACTACTTAAGGGGAATGGACAATTTTACAGTTATCACAGATCATAAATCTTTGATTGGAATCATGAAAAAGCCAATCACTGACATTACGAACCCTCGTCTTTTACGTTTCCGCGAAGCGCTTTCTCCCTACAATTTCAATATAACATGTAATGCTGGTAAGGATCATTTAATTGCCGACGCACTCTCCAGAGCACCAGTTTTTCCTCCCGAGGAAATGGACAAAGAAGACAATGTTGAAATGTGCTATAGAGTGGCGGAAGATCCTTCACTTCAAATGTTATTTGATAACATTGATGATGATTACAGATCTCTTATACAAGCGTTGCGCAAAGAAGTTGACGTTAAAAAGCTGCCTGCTTCACACCCTGCTCGAGCATTCTCAAATGTATGGCACGATCTCTCTCTTTTCGACAATGAAGAAGAGACATTGATTATCTATGGAAATCGCATACTTGTTCCATACCTTGCCAGGAAAGAGATTTTAAGGATGTTACATATATCTCACCAAGGCATCAACAAAACAAGACAAGCTGCTCAGCAACTGTATTACTGGCCAGGGATCAATAATGAAATCCAGAACTTGATTGAAAAATGCCAAGCTTGCCAAAGATTTCAAGCCTCTCAAAGAGCAGAGCCCATTCAAAGTACAACGACCTCAGGACCAATGGATTTGATTGGAGCAGATCTATTTCAATGGTCAGGTCAGACCTGGTTAGCAATGACTGATGCCTATTCTGGATACATATTTGTACACAAGTTGAGGAGGACCATCACAACAACAGATGTCATTAAAGTGATGGAAAATGTTTTTCTCACATTCGGATACCCAAAAGTTCTCCGATCCGACAACGGTCCTCAATTCAGAACAGAAATGACTACGTACTTGAAGAACCATGGAACAAATCATGAAACCTCATCACCTTATAATCCTTCATCGAACGGTCTAGCTGAATCATCAGTAAAATCCATCAAGAGTCTACTTAAGAAATGTAACTTGAGTGGAAAAGACTTCAATATTGCATTGAGTCATTTTCAAGGGATCCCAAGAGAGGACGGATATTCTCCAAATCAGCTATTCTTTGGTAGGAGTTTGCGAAACGCTCTTCCCAAGATATCAGTTGATCAAAATTTTTGCCCTGATGGCAAAGCAGCAAGGGACAAGATACGATTACGAAAAACCTTGCAATCTGATATTCGATCCAAGCCATTAAAAACAATTGCTGTAGGAACAAAGGTGTTAGTGCAAAACTCACTCAGCAAAATTTGGGATTGTGAAGCGACCGTAACGAAACTTCTCGAACATGGAAGAAGCTATGAAATATCCGATGGTGATAAAATATTTCGAAGAAATCGAAAATTCATCAAACCTTTTGGCAAAACTGTATCATTCAAATTAGACTGATTTGTCAAATCTCCGTGTTTATTGCCGAGTGATTCTGGATACGGCCAATGCCAATTGAAATTCATATGGTTTTGACAACCCATCTTGAGGGGCGTGTAGAGTACTCCCTCTTTGTTTCTCTATTTCTCTCTATCTGATCTTAACCTGTATGTCTCTCTGCAAATAAAATCAGCTATCCAAATCACTCAGGAGATTCAAACCTAAAAAGCCATTCGGAACACCGTGATCCACTATCTGTGACTTGCTCTAAGTTCAGGGGCAGCTAATTCCAACTCCCTTACGGACCAATGCTTTTATCAGGCATGACTTTTCCCCACTTGGGTTTTACCTTTTTTTGACATTTACATGTAATGACATTCTGTGTACCAGTTGAAATCGGTAAAAAAATGCAGACTAGAATTTTTAACAAGAGAGTTTGGGAAAAAGAGATTGTTATGAAGTCAAAAGCTTCGGGAAACGCATGTGTAACTGATTTTGAAAAATTCCCAATTTGATATTCCTAATGGTAGGGCTAATTGAAAGCCTAAATAAAGTATGCATCCTCGTGTGTTGGAAGCTTACTGACTGATTATTCAATATCTACATGCATATGTAGTACAGTGAAGGCGAGGGTTGGAAGCGAGAACGCAACAC